>ML276650.1:0-44664 GCA_005239495.1 Nicotiana undulata
TGGGCATGCGATCGCGAAGACCAACTGGCCAGACCTCTGCGATCGCGGCAGAGGTCCTGCGATTGCGAATGCCAAACTTCTTAGCCTAGACGCGACTCTATGCGATCGCGAGGAAAGAGTGCGATCGCGAAAGTGTGGAACCCAGACCTCTGCGATCGCAAAGGGGAAGCTGCGATCGTAGAGAACAATCAACAGCCCAGCAAAATCCTTCTCCGCAATCGCAACCCACCTTCTGCGATCGCAGAGAAGGAAACCAGATAGCAGAAATTTTTGGTTTTTCCAACTTAGCTCTCGGGGGTCCGGAACACACCCGAGCCCCTCGGGACCCCGTCCAAAAGCATCGGCAAGTCTGTATTCATGATACGGACTCGCTCGAACTTCCGAAACATGAAGAACAACAACGAAACTCAAAATTCAACCCCAAAACCAAATTGAATCAACTTAAGAACTTAAGAAATTCTAGAATTCACTTCAATGCGCCGAACCGACCTAAACTACTCGGAATGACTTCAAATTTTGCAGACAAGTTATAAATGGCACAACAGAACCATTCCCGATCTCGGAATTTCATTCGGATCTCGGGAACATAAAATCACCTTTCAAGCCAAATTTCAAATACTTTAAAAACCTCAAAACTTCATTAACTCCAATTTTCCTCATTTTGATCCGAAACCAATCAAATCAAGTCCGTTTTACACCAAATTTCACAGATAGGACAAATAACATATAATAAACCTGTTCCGGGCTCCGGAACCGTAATACGGGCCTGGTAACATGGCTTTCACATAATTACTCATTTTCAAAATCCTATATTATTTCCAGAAAACAATTTCCTTTAAAAATTCATTTATCGGACTTGGGACCTCGGAATTTGATTTCGGGCATACGCCCAAGTCCCATATTTTCCTAGGACCCTCTGGGACCGTCACATCACGGGTCCGGGTTCGGGTCCGTTTACCAAAAATATTGACCAAAGTCAACTTTATTCATTTAATTATCATAAATTCTATTTTTCATCCAATTTCAATATTAAGACTTCACGGCTACACGTCTGGGCTGCGCACGAATATCGTGTTGAGATCAACGGAGGCTTTCGGAGCCTCGGAACACAGATATAGCTAAAATTACTTAGGGTGACCGTTTGGGTCATCACACCCCCATTAACCAAATGATCTCGCTTAGTTACCCCTCCCCCCCCCNACTTCGTCATCAACTCTGACCAGACCTCTCCTTTACTAAACCCCAGCGCCGCCCAAGACCCCTCCTTTAGTAGAGAGAACAGAGATCGGTGACCCCCCTTCCTTCATTCCCATGGAGAAAGGACAGAAACTCTCATCTCCTCTTATATGCACTGCCAGAATTCAGTGAGAAAACCAAGCCGCCACCGAGATGAAGAAAATGGACGGATCCCTTTTACTGAAAACCTAAATGAGCCACCAAACCCTTTCATTAGAAGAAAAAATGGACCCTCCCCTCAAAGAGATTAACCCTAGTTGCGGCTCTTCACTTCGTCATCAACTCTGACCAGACCTCTCCTTTACTAAACCCCAGCGCCGCCCAAGACCCCTCCTTTAGTAGAGAGAACAGAGATCGGTGACCCCCCTTCCTTCATTCCCATGGAGAAAGGACAGAAACTCTCATCTCCTCTTATATGCACTGCCAGAATTCAGTGAGAAAACCAAGCCGCCACCGAGATGGAGAAAATGGACGGATCCCTTTTACTGAAAACCTAAATGAGCCACCACCCCCTCTCTCTCATCCTTCTTTCTTATATCCTCACTCATACTCACACACTGGTCTACACACCCAAAAGCATCTAAAACCAAACTTGAAATTCAAGATTCTCTTCTTAGGTCAGAAATTTTCAGCTTCAAAACTTAGAGGAAAAACACAAAATAAAGTAGAAATAAAAAGGTGACTTCAAGAGGTGAAGATCTGCCGTATCTATGTTGTTTTTATGCTGCTTTGCTAATTTCCAGCTTGTCAATTTGGCCTTTATTTCCTTCCTCGAAGGTCAATTCTAGCCCAAGTGGGTATGCTCTCTCACATTTGTATTTTTCCAGATTTGGTTTAAGATAAATCATGACTACTTCATTTTATCTATTATTGTTGTCTGGATTTTGCTGCCTTGAGTTAGTTTTAGTGTGAATAAAATGTTAGCTAATTTATCAAAAATGCGATTTGTTGTGATTGAATTCATTTGTCATTAAATATTGATTTAGACTGATGCTGGGTGTGTTAAAATTAAGCGATTGACTTTAAGGGGAGTCCATATTAAGGGATCAATATCAGTAGCGGTAGGCGAAGCGGAACGAGCAGAATTTGAAAGTTAAGATTTGTTTTTTATTGTAAAATGGTTATACCTGTAAGGTCTAGAGATTCCTATCTTTGTAACAGGATATAAGTATAAAGCAAGTAGATTATTTCCAATCTAGGTTCGACCCAGTAACTTCAGGGAATGAATATAATCTTAAATATTAGTTCTTAGTTACACAACAACATAATTCAAAGTAATCAATTCCATTTTATATGTATCCCAATGCTTATCCATAATTTGTGACTTCATTAACGTTAAACTAACTTAGGAAAACAACAAATCATGAATGTGCGCAAAATGCATTAGGCACGTTTTTAATCTATCCTCGTGATTATGTACACGTTCGCGTGACATAATTATGATCCCAAAAAAATTAAAACCAAGATATGCGTTCGTGCAACATTAGGTGAACCAATCTTCATGAAAATAAAGTGTTATTAGTTGTGTATACGTACGCGTGATATGACTCTGACACACCAAACAAAATGAGTACACGTACGTATGACTCGTTTCAAGATAATTTTATAAACATGAATAATCAAGCAATTAAAAGCTGTACAAGGTAAAACACAAATAGGTTCTAATACATGTAATTAAACAATTTAATTAAGTCATGTATGATTAAAGTGACCGTGCTAAACCCACGGAACTCGGGAATGCCTAACACCTTCTTCCGGGTTAATCGAATTTCTTACCTGGTCTTCTGTGTTTGCGAGCTTTAAAAAGAGTCAAATGTCCTCGATTTGGGATTTAAAATAAACTGGTGACTTGGGAAACCATAAATTATCCCAAGTGGCGACTCTTAAATTGAATAAAATAATTCAATTTCGAATAATGTCACTTTAATTTGAAATACTCCCTATCCCTCGGGGGAAAGGAGGTGTGACAACGAGTTGATCATAATGTCATCAATGAAGACAATAACAAACGAGTAAATATACGACCTGAACACCTGGTTCACTAAATCCATAAACACCGCTGGGGAGTTAGTCAAATTGAAGGACATCACTATAAACTCATAGTGGCCATATCTAGTCCGAAATGCAGTCCTCGGAACATATGGATCACGCATCTTCATCTGATGGTACCCCCAAGTCAAGTCAATCTTAGAGAAATACCTGGCACCTTGCAACTGGTCAAATAAATCATCAATTCGCGGCAACGAGTACTTGTTCTTAATGGTAACTTTGTTCAACTGGCGGTAATCAATGCATATCTGCATAGTCCCATCTATCTTCTTCACGAATAACACATGTGCACCCCAAGGCGACACACTTGGTATGATGAACCCCTTTGCTAGAAACTCCTCAAGTTGTTATTTAAACTCCTTCAACTCTTTCGGAACCATACGATACAATGGAATAGAGATAGGCTGGTACTTGGAGCCAAACCAATACAAAAAATCGATATCACGATCTAGTGGCATGCTTGGAAGATCAGAAGGAAACACATCGGAGAACTCCCAAACCACAAACAATGAATCAATCGCTGGAGTCTCCGTGGTAGTATCCCGAACATAAGCTAGATAAGCCAAACAACCCTACTCGACCATGTGTCAAGCCTTCAACTGACTAGATGCACTGACAGGCGAACCCTTCCACTCAATTCTAGGCAACTTTGGCATCGCCAAGATAACTGTCTTGGGATGGCAATCATGGCATGATATGAAGACAACCAATCCATATCCAGGATGACCTAAAATCCAGTCATATCAAGAACCAGAAGATCCACCCTAGTCTCATAAGATTATCTAAGTTGCGGCTAAGTCGTTGAGGCTAGAACTTGTGAGTTATCTATCCAAAGGCTAGTTAGTAATGTTGTTGGTTGGTGGACTGTTTTGGGAGACTTAATATGATTATTATTGATGTTTGTTGGGATGTTTCGTGATTGTTTTAACTTGTGGCAAGTCATTTAAATAGGGGAGGTGCTTCCGTTTCATCGTAAAATAGGTTGCAGTCGATATATAATAGTTATGACTCTTAAACGATAATAATTGTCATTTCTCTTATCGTATACTAAGGAGTAGTGGAGCTTCCAAATATACTTCACTCTTAGAAGCTAGTAGTACTTACATTGTTTTCCTTCTTATGGAACGATCAATGTTGATGTTGCTTGTGTTATTCTTACGTTATCAATGTATTTGGTACTTCCTGATTCTTATAAGATCCATGATGAAGAGTTAGTCCTAATAACATGTACGGAGGATACTGACCTTACGTCATGCCGAAAGGTTCCGAATGAGATTCTAATTAGTCCAACATGCATCAAATATATGTATCCATTTTACTCTTGCGAGCCGCGCTATATTCTGCCGGGTACGGAACCTATTGTGCAACCAATGATTAGTTGGTTTTTACCGAGCTCCACATGGATGGGTACGATTATACCGAGCCTTATGATGGTTGGGTACATTTTTATCGACCCTATTACGGTCGGGTACGATATGGTGATGATGCCCACAGAGACGTATGTTTTTAAAAGTTATATACATATTGTTGATACCCAATTTTTCTGAAAAATATTTTTAAAATTGCATATATACCTTCAAAATCATGCATTAATATCAATTGGTATTTTTCCATAATTTTTCTACATTTTTATAAATTTGTCCAGTATTTTATTTCCAATAAATAATTACAAAATTTCATCACAAATGAGTTCAAAGACATTTCTTGATTTATTTTATTGTTTATGGTCCTATTAAGACAAAATTATTCCATAAATAGCCAATTTGGTACCTTCTGGCTATAATTGTAATAACTTGGCAATTATAGTCCATACATATAAGTTTTGAGTTATTTTACCAGAAATTAGTCCTTTATATTTTAAATACTAAATAATCATTTTTGAAATATTTCAATCCATGAAATTCATTTTTTATAATTAGTAATTATTTTATAAATTATTTTTAACAAATTTAATTTGGGTATTTAACAAATGGCCCCATTCCATTTCAATTATAGCCTATATATTAAGTTGGCCTAATTAGTCCTAAACCAGCCCAAAGACCCCAGGCCCAAAATCCTAATACTACCTGACCCAATTCCGCTCAAATCCTGGTCGTTGATCATTTTTGATCAACGGTCCAGGTTATTTCTTTCCTATTTTAACCTAATACTACCCCCCCAAACCCCACATTTCTCCTCACACACCCGTCGTCACCCTTACCCTTCTCTCCCAAGTTCTCTCTGCCCTAACCCTAATTTCCCTCGTCGTTGCTTGCTTGCCGTCTACTATGGTGGATCACCACCATTCTCCATCCTTAACGACTCCCCTATGCCGGGATTTCTGTTGTCTTTGAGGTCCGCAAAGGACCAATGGTCGGTCCGCTCACACCTTGGCCTGTCCTCACCATCCTCAGGCCACCATGACTCGATTTGAGTAAGATCGTCCTATTTTCTTGTTAGACCTACGGTTTCTAAGTTGGTACTTCCATCTCTGGGTTTATTTCTCAAAACCCTAATCTCATATCCTAAACCTTTTAGACTTGTAACATATCTGAGAAGGTTTGAACTATTTTTGCTTGTTTTTATGAAAAACCTTCCGATTTTCAAAGTCTCTCTTCATGTTTTCCCTAGCTAAGGTTTCTGAAACTTTTCTTCAAAACGATTTTTAAACTACAAAGCACTTTCACAACTCCTAGAAACTTAGGTTCCACCTCCTCAATGTAAGCATTGCTTAGGAAATCTTGAGTTCCCTCTGAACTTTGATACATTGAGGTTGGTAACTCTACACTGCACCAATCTAAACTTTGATAAACTGCTGGGTGCTGGTATTTGCCAGGGCCTTTATAAGGACCTTTGGGAGCTTTGCCGCACCCAGGCCGTGTAAGGCTATGAGGCTCAACAGGGGTGAGGCTGGAAGGTTAGGCCTGTTTGAAGGCTCTCTATAGAATAGCTTCTTATTTTTCTTTTTGCAATTATTGTAATTCATTTATCCTTGGTTTGTAATAATTTGTAAACAAATAATTGGGGCTGGATAGTGAATATGGGAGGGGACTATGCATGCTTAGTCTAGTGATGGGTAGAAAACATGCTTATAGGGTTTTATTTACTTACATGTGCAATAGATAACATGTTTAGGACATGCATTAGAAATCCTGTTTTAGGTTCTTTACTTTCAGGATTTCTATTATATTCGTCTTGCAAACCATGATCATAATTCACACCTAAAACAAGTAATAAGACTGTTAAAAGGCTATTACTGCATTCTCATAATCATTAGAATTTAGAAACCATGTTTGGGTATTCCTATGTGCATTAGATACCCTGTTATTTAGGAATTCATATTCGTTCAAGTTGCAGTTGTTGAAACACCTAATCATCATGTTAATTTAATCCCGCTAAAATATGGTCAACTGTTTGAAACGTTTCTGCAAATGTATCCCTCTTAAAATTAGAATCAAAACATGCATGTTCACCCTTTAAAATAACTAGGCCATGTATACGACGCCTAGGCAAACTTTAGGCCTAACACGTATTAAAATCAAACCAATCATGTTTGCTTGCTGGTATTAGAACCAATCAGTTCCTTTTGAAAATCTCAGACCTTACTGCTTTTTACTCATGTTCTTCACTTACAGTTCATTATACTCTAAAAACTCTACTGTTTTCAAAAATACTGATTCTGGGAATCATGCATTTGTTCCCTCTTTACTGAAACTTTATCTGGTTCCTGTTCCATTATTTTTAAATTACTGGGTTTCAAAGTCACCTCACTCTTCTCAAAATTGTGTTACTTTGAATCTTTGCTCTGTATTTCTTTAAAAGCTACTGTATTTTTTAGAACAATATACCTACTCCTTTTATTGCAAATATCATTAAACTGTGGACTCCTACTCTACGTTAAGATGTTGTATTTTTAATCACTCTTCTTTGGAATCACTTGATTATTTCAAAAACCATGCTTCAATGATTTTTCATCCATGTTTTACTGGAGACTTTAAATCGTTATGTACTTCTAATTGCATTTCTAAAAATCAATTAACCTTTTGAATTGCTCAGTCTGAATTGAATCCCTGCTTCACTACTAAGTTTTCAAAACATATTCTTTTACTAAACTATTGAAACCTACTGATTTTCAACTCAATAACTCTATTTTCGAACCTTCTGTGAGACTTTAATTGTGTTTGAGACGTGCCACTTACGTATTTAATTGTGGAGGAACTTGTGAGCCTATTACTTGTCCTATGTGATTCCCACTACATGTGTTCTACTTTTTTTGCAGTGTCGCTAGTATTTTATCCTTTACACCTAAGTCAGCCTAGTCCCCGCCTTTGGTAGGATTAGTAGTCCTAATCACCCTCCAGGACTTATAGGACGGGACGGGTAACGACACGCAATAAGCATTCGTGACCAACACACGCGTTTTAAATAACCTTTACGGGGTGGGAAGGGTGGAATACGGATATGATGACCGGTGCGCTAATACCACGTGTAGCCGCCTCCCCGAGGTGTGACATACCGGGTATTGCATTGAAGTGATACGTATTACTTTAATCCTAGGACACTTCTTTTCAAATGTTTTATGTTATTCAAAGCCTTTAAAGATTTTAATACTTTTTTAAATCCCCTCATATGTGAACCTTATTTGTTACTTGCTCGTCGTCCAAATTCACAGAACTTATTGGCTGGGACCCATAGTTGTGGATCCTGAGGGGTGCCTAACACCTTCCCCTTGGCATAATATCAGGCCCTTACCCGTTCTCTGGTAATGCAAACTAGTCTATGAGTTATCAACTCTAGGTGCCCTAATGCACCGTTAAATCGTTAGGTGGCGACTCTTCCTTTTCTTTTAAAGGAGTTGTCCATAATGTCTTAACCCGATCTCTCCGTACCTAACCCGTGTGATAGAAAAAGGGGGACGCGACAGCATGGCGACTCTGCTGGGTATTTCTCTAGGCCTATACCATTACAATTTGCTTTGTGAGTTTGGACTATTAATTGTCATTTAAATGCCTACACCTCTTCCTATTCCCCGTTATATGCCGTTAATTGTTTAAGTTTCGCACATATTTATTTCACTTGAACGAAACTAACGTATCTTCATGTTTTCTTTGTAACCGCTTTCCATTGTAATTGTTGTATTTCCTTTCTTTACTACTTTTCTCAATGTGAAAATACATGCCTATCTGTTTTAATGCTTATTATTGCATATCATGCTTCGCATTCATATTCCACTCGTGCCAAACAAAATCCTATAGCAACGCTTACAATGAGTGGTTGCGCTCTTCCAATATCATCACCCCCTAAATTCGGAAAGGCGTATTTGCGGTAAAACTAGTCGATCAGCGGTGCAGTCGGCAGTTCCGTGCCTTCCCCCTTGAGTTGTCCGCTCAAGGGTACCAGTCTAAAACCCCAATAGAAACCTTACTCTATTGTATGTTGCATGCATCATGGTCAAACCTAGCCAAGCTAACGTGTTGTCCACGCAATAGCTTTTAAGATAGCCTTGTCCAAAGTCCATTGGGTTTCCCTGGAACCCAAAAAGACGCATTCACGTTCTATGCATTTATTTGGAGAACTTAAATGCTCATTGCTAATTATTGGTGTTAAATAGTCGATTCTGGTGGGGGTAAGGGCCTAACCTGTTTATTTTGGAGAAATGAGGCACGAGGTCCCCAGATTCGGCATGGTCACCAACATCCACCCAAAACTCCTGAACTGGTGGGAAGACTTGCATTCAAGCGACAAAACAACAGTCAGAAAACACCTGGGAAACTTGCCTTCTCTTTTGGACATTCAGCCAAATAACATGATGATAGAGGCTGCTACCACACTCTGGGACTACGATCGGTCGGTTTTTCTGTTTGGGAACAACGAGATGACACTGCTGCTAGAGGAGATAGGGGGTTTGGCTGGTTTACCTTGGGAATCTCAAGGGTTATTGATGCCTAAAAACCGAACAAGTCGGGGTTTTCTCAAGATGATGGGGATGAAGAAGAATCCAGATTTAGTCTGTCTGGAAGACTCGTACATCCCCTTTGACTACTTGTACGAGAGGTATGGCCGTAGTCAATCTTACCGCACATACAAGGAAGAATTTTCCCTCACCTCTCTAGGGCACATTCATCGCCGCGCCTTCGTCTTCATATTTTGCTTCTTGGGATTGATGGTCTTCCCGACAAAGAAGGAGAGGATTCACACTAGGCTGGCCATGGTTACCAAGACTCTGATGGAAGGGGTCAACGGACAGGATTTCAGCATTGTACCTATGATCATTGAAGACATATACCAAGCCTTGGAAAACTGTCAATGGGGAGCGAAACATTTTGAGGGTTGCAACCTGCTACTCCAGCTCTGGCTCACCGAGCATCTGCAAAGGGGTGATTACCGTCAAGACATACATAGGAGAGTTTGGGATGATCATATTTCTTTCCATCATCCAAAGCATATGAACTACATCCCCGACATGTTTGCACAGTCAGAAAATGCCCAGGGATAGGTTGAGTTATTGGGAGATTTGAACGAGAATCAAATTCAATAGATGTTCGAGTGGTTCCCGACCGACGAGTTCATCATTCGGACCAGAGATACCCCGTTCTTGATATTGATTGGCCTTAGGGGGACATACCCTTACGTCCCGATTCGAGTCATGAGGCAAGCAGGGTGGAAGCAAGTCATCCCAAGGGTCGAGAAAATGAGTCATCTCAGGGCAAACTTTCAAAATGATGACAGCCCTCACAAGTGTCAAGCTCAGCATTTGTGGCACTGCATGATTCGTTTGGAGAAGGATACAATCGAACCAGACAGGTATCACGCTGGTTGCTCTCCTTCTATTTGGGATCGTTGGAAGATAATTGGGGAGGAAATCTTGAGCCAGGGTTCACTCAGGGACATAAGGTCATAGACGAGAAGGCCGAGGCAACAACTAAATTCAACCATCTGCACAAAAGGCTCCGTGACTGTGAAGAGGATCATCACAAAATCCACATAGCTAACAAAAAGTTGATCGAGGAATGGAAAGACATGGCCATCAATTCAACTAAAAGGTTAACACACTTGGAACGAGGCATCGTTGACTTGGAGGAGAAATTCCTTAGGAGGATCGAAACTTGTCAAAGGACCGAGGGAGTTGAAGGAGGAATTTTGGCCAAAACCTATTTGCTGCTGGGACTCCGCGAGATGGGAATGTTGATCAAAGCAAGTAGAGATGCCGAATCTGGGGAAGGTCCTTTTGGGACCAAATAGATAGGACTTGTCGTTACTTTGCTTTCTGATGTAATAAGGCCACTGACCATTAGTGAAATTTTATATTTTCGCATTTTTTCTGAGTCAAGTTGGATTTGTCTATTTCGTCATCAATAAAATGAGGCATTTAGTATTTAAGTTCTCTAAATCAATTTTTCGCTAGGCCTACCTCAGGCACAAAGAGGTTCCCAAATTTAGGATGCGTTTTACATTTCCGCATTACGTGTTCTAATTATCGCAATATTCTTTATATCTCCACTAACTTCCTTACCTTTTGTTAGTTATTCCCCTTCCCCCAAAGGTTGGTTCATGCACTCTGGCATCAACATCTTATTGCACCAGATCAAAGGGCCCTCCTCCTACTCCTCCTCCCAGTCCTCCCAAAGGAAAAAGCAAGGGTAAAGCTGAAATGGCAGATGCAAGCGGTACTAGAAAAGACAATAGGGATGAGCAGGTTGAGATCATTGATGGTCAGGGTATTCAGGTTCTGCACGAGGGTATGTCTCCACTAGAGAAGAAGCTGCTAAAGTTCCAAGAGGAACTTGATCAAGTCAAGAATTTGGCCCACTTATCATTCTCCCTCAACGTTCCAGACGCTCACTTCTCAAATGCTCTGAACCCCACTTTACCACAAAACATCCCCAAACAACCAAGTCATACAAAAGATCCTGTTCCACCAATACCACGCAACTACAACACTCCACCTCCCCAAGATCAGGCAAGAGACCACTTCCAAGCTTATGACAACCCCATTTATGTGGAAACTATAGCTCACTCTGCACCACATACATATGAATCTGACGAAAAGGACCAGCTCATCAGGAATTTGGCCGAAGAACTTAAGAAATTAACCAACCGAGTTCAGGGCGTCGAAGGAGTTAAAGGGGTTGAAGGATTGACTTATGAGGACCTCTGCATACAGCCCGACGTCGAACTTCCCGAGGGGTACAAACCTCCCAAGTTCGAGATGTTTGATGGCACTGGTGATCCAAGAGTCATCTGAGGAATTATTGCGACAAATTTGTCGGCGTCGGAAAAGATGAAAGGATCCGCATGAAGCTCTACGTGAGGAGTTTAAAATGTGATGCACTATCCTGGTACATCAATCAAGATCCAAAGAAATGGAGGGTGGATATGGCTATAGACTTCATGGATAGATTCAGGTTCAACACGGAGAATGCACCAGATGTGTTCTACATCCAGAACTTGAAGAAGAAACCAACCGAGACTTTTCGCGAGTATGCTACTCGTTGGAGGTCAGAGGCTGCTAAGGTCAGACTAGCCTTGGAAGAAGAACAAACAAACAAATTCTTCGTGCGCGCTCAGGATCCTCAGTATTATGAGCGGCTAATGATGGTCGAAGGGAGCAAGTTTTCTGATATCATCAAACTGGGAGAGCGAATCGAGGAAGGTATCAAAAGCGGTATGGTCACTAACTTTGAAGCTTTACAAGCCACTAATAAAGCTCTGCAATCCGGTGGTGTGTCCAGGAAGAAGGATGTAGGAGCCGTGATGGTGGCACAGCAAGCCAAGTCCCCTCCCAAATACCAAGCATACCCTGCACCTTCCTTCACATACCAACCAACTCCAAGTTACCAAGCACTTTCACCCGCATACCAAGCTCCACCGCCCACATATCAGCCTACCTCACTCAGATATTCCAAGCCAGTTCTCGTCTATAATGCCTATAATTCCCAACCTTCTCACTACCAATCACCACCTGCTCGCCAAAACATCCCCAAACCTCGCCCAAATTTTGACCGTCGTCCACCAAAATAGTACACTGCCATAGCTGAACCTATCGACCAATTATATGAAAATATTAAAGCCGCCGGTTATGTCACACCCATCCCCGCTATTACCCCTGGGAACCCTTCTCAGTGGGTCAACCCAAACAAAACTTGTGCTTACCACTCCGGCATGAAGGGACACACCATCGAGGAATGCCGTTATTTTAAAGACAAGATACAAACCCTCATAGATAACAAGATCATTGTAGCCAAGGAATCTGCTCCTAATGTTCGCAATAATCCGTTGTCTGACCATAAGGGTGGTGTCCACATGATTGAAGTTGATGATGACTGGGATCCTGAGGGATCAATTGGGCTGATTGCAGAGGGTGATCCGAAGAAGCCTGCGATTACTCTTAATCCGATCGTGGTCTAGATGCAGCCGTCTGAGGAAGTTGAGGTAAACATGTCCATTCCACTTGAGTTCGAATCAATATCATCCGCCAAAGGAAAATCTCCAGGGCCGATCGAAGTTGAGTTTGTGTGACCGCTCGAAGTTGCAATCTGGCCATCTGTAACATATACTCCAGCAGGAATAAGAATGACTTCACCTATTCCTGTGGCAATGTCAAGCGACGCCCTTTTATTCAGACGCCATTCCATGGGACTATACCGCTAAAGCAAGGAGGAAAGGTAAAGGCAAGTCTGAAGAAGCTATCGCCGCACAGGGTATGATGAGAACTGGCAGAGTTTATACCCCTAAGCATTTGGCCGAGTCCAGCAAGCAGGCCAACAATCGGCCTCCCATCATTGAAACAGGTTCTGATGATCAGTGGAGAAATATACAAGCTAAGGAGTATTCATTCCTCAACCAATTTAACAAGACAGCAAATCAGATATCCATCCTCACCCTGTTACAAAACTCTAAAAATCACAGGAATGCTTTGTTAAGGGTGCTGAGTGAAGCATACGTGCCTGACAATATCACCAGCGGGGAAATGGCCAACATGGTAGGCCAAGTGCTGGAGATCCATAAGATCACTTTCCATGAAGATGAGCTACCGCCTGAGGGGCTAGGGCATAATAGAGCACTACAAATCACTGTACAATGTGAGGATCATTTCATCACAAGGATCCTAATCGATGGGGGTTCCAGCCTCAACATTTGTCCGCTGGTCACACTCAAGAAATTGGGCAAAGGTCTACATGAGATAAAAGAAAGAGAGATCAACGTAAAAGCCTTCGATGGTTCGCAGAGATCTACCATGGGAGAAATCACTTTGTTCTTACAGATGGGACCAACTTGGTTTTATGTAGACTTCCAAGTGATAGATGTGCCTGCATCCTACAACTTATTGTTGGGACGACCTTGGATCCACGCAGCTGGGGCTGTGGCATCAACCTTACACCAAGCTGTGAAGTTCGAATGGAACCATCAAGAGGTAATCATTCATGGCGACGGTAGCAACCATATCTACGGTCGCAGACCTTTCCGATCATCGATGGAAGGAGAAAGTTGGACGGAGAAATCTATCATAACATAGATCGTGTCAACGCTATTGACAAAGGGAAGTGGTGGAACAGTAAAACCGAAAGCATACTGAACTGGCAAGGGTACGAGCTGGGAAAAGGGCTCGGTAAGCGTCTTCAAGGGATAACAAAGCCTATAACACTCAAGAAGCATGGTACTACCTTTGGTCTAGGGTATGAGTACACTTGGGAGGAGTTCAAGGACTGGTCTCCACTATGGCGCGGCCCCTACTATCCATTGGAGTAGCCAATACCCCACATAGAGCAGACTTTCCAGCCAGCCAATATCATATATGGAATAGACGAAGAAGAAGCACTAGCAGCCATGAGGGATCTATTTCTGGATGATAAGGATATGGACTACTGTGTCGTTCTTGAAGAGGAGGGGGAGGAAGGTCCTTCCATACAAGTCGTGAGAAAGGGATCACATCTCAACAATTGGTCTGTCAGGACGACCAAAGACCGTCGAGCCTCGGGGTAGCAAGGCTAGCAAAACAAACATCATATGCAGTTCATTTATTTAAAGAATTTCATTCCTTTTTGCATTTTTAATTTCGGCAAGAAAGAGCTCTTATGTTCGAACGTTTACTCAATTTATCAAAGCATTTCCAAATTTTACATTTACTTATATTCACTTGCTGCTGTTTTCCTCCCGTTACTCTATTTTACACAGCATTACTATTACTCATCTTGATGAACCGACGATTGTGACCTGCAACGAGGCAACGCAACAAACGGATTCCGAGTCCGACGAGGATGATATACCTGAGGATATTATTAAAGAAGTCGAAAATTTTGAGAATAGACCTAAGTCTAACTTGGATGAGACAGAGGTCATCGACCTGGGAAACACGGAGAATGTCAAAGAAACACGCATTAGCATTCATCTATCGCCGTCAGAAAAAGAGGAATATACGGAATTTCTAAGGGAGTATAAGGACATATTCGCTTGGTCATATGATGACATGACTGGCCTCAGTACATCTATTGTGGCCCACAAGCCGCCAACCAATCCAACTTGCCCACCAGTAAAGCAAAAGCTCAAGAAGTTCAAACCAGATATAAGCTTGAAAATCAAAGAAGAGGTCACCAAACAGATCAACGCCAGAGTTCTCCGGGTGGTCGAATATCCTACATGGTTAGCCAACATTGTGCCTGTACCAAAGAAAGATGGGAAGGTCAGAGTCTGCATTAACTACCGGGATCTCAACCGGTCTAGTCCAAAAGATGACTTTCCCCTGCCGAATATACACATCTTAATTGATAACTGTGCCAAGCACGAGCTGCAGTCTTTTGGATTGTTTTGCGGGTTACCATCAGCTTTGGATGGATGAGGAAGATGTTGAGAAAACGACATTCATTACGCCATGGGGGGTGTATTGCTACAAGATGATGTCATTCGGTCTAAAGAATGCAGGGGCCACTTACATGAGAGTCATGACTACTATATTCCATGATATGATTCACTAGGAGATCGAGGTATATGTAGATGACGTCATCATCAAATCAAAGAAAGCTGCTGATCACATGGAATATTTGAGAAAGTTCTTCAACAGGCTAAGGAAATACAATCTGAAGCTTAACCCTGCGAAGTGTGCATTCAGGGTTCCTACTGGGAAGCTGCTAGGGTTCATTGTCAGTCGTCGAGGAATAGAGCTAGATCCATCAAAGGTCAAAGCCATCCAAGAATTTCCACCACCAAAGAACAAAAAGGATGTTATGAGCTTCCTAGGACGGCTCAATTATATCAGCCGGTTCATAGCCCAATCTACCGTCATTTGTGAGCCAATCTTCAAAATGCTGAGGAAGGATGCTGCGACCAAATGGACTGAGGATTGTCAAAAGCCTTCGACGGGATCAAGGAATATCTCTCAACACCACCAGTCTTGGTACCCCCAGAGCCGGGTAACCTCCGTTACTTTACTTAGCTGTATTAGACGGAGCTTTCGGTTGCGTTCCCGGGCAACGTGACGAAACAGGGAGGAAAGAGCAAGAAATTTACTACCTGAGCAAGAAGTTTACTCCGTATGAGGCCCGGTATTATCTATTAGAGCGCACCTGTTGTGCTTTGACTTGGGTTGCACAGAAGATGAGGCATTATTTCTGCGCCTACACAACGTACCTCATATCAAGGATGGATCTGCTCAAGTACATGTTTCAGAAACCTATGCCCACTGGCAAGCTGGCTAAATGGCAGATCCTGTTAAGTGAGTTCGACATCATTTACGTAACTCAGAAGGCAGTCAAGGGACAAGCATTAGCCGATCATCTTGCTGAGAATCCCGTGGACGGAGAATACGAACCTTTAAAAATGTATTTCCCTGATGAAGAGGTATCATTCGTAGGAGAGGACATTGTAGAATCCTACGATGGTTGGAAGATGTTCTTTGATGGGGCCGCAAACTTCAAAGGTGTGGGTATTGGAGCAGTCTTAATTTCAGAAACTGGTCAGCACTATCCGGTATCCGCCAAACTCAGCTTCCCCTGCACCAACAATATGGCCGAATATGAGGCCTGCATCCTTGGGCTCAACTTGGCCATCGACATGAATATTCAGGAATTATTAGTAATTGGTGACTCGGACTTATTGATACACCAAGTTCAAGGAGAATGGGCGACCAAAAATTCCAAGATACTGCCATACCTACATCGTGTGTAGGAATTGAGAAGGAGGTTCACAAATATTGAGTTTCGGCATGTTCCAAGAATCCAGAATGAGTTCGTCGACGCACTGGACACCTTGTCATCCATGGTCCAGCATCAAGATAAGAATTTCATTGATCCTATTCCGGTAGGGATTCACACTCATCCGGCTTACTGTGTACACGTTGAAGAAGAAGCAAATGGAAAGCCTTGGGTTTCATGACATTAAGAAATACTTGGCAGAAGGAGGGTACTCAAAACTTGCAAACGCCACTCAAAAGCGCACTCTACGAAGATTATCAAACAACTTCTTTCACAGCGGAGGAATCCTATACAGGAGGACTCCTGATCTGGGTTTATTAAGATGTGGGGAGGCAAAGGAAGCGACGAAGCTGTTGGGGGAAATACATGCTGGTACATGCGGTCCTCATATGAACGGGTTTGTTCTAGCAAAAAAGATTCTTCGGGCTAGTTATTTCTGGATGAACATAGAAACAGACTGCATCCAGTATGTCCGCAAATGCCATCGGTGTCAAATACGATATGATGAAGGTACCTCCCAACGATATTAATGCAACAAGCTTACCCTGGTCGTTCGTCGCTTGGGGCATGGATGTTATTGGACCAATCGAGCTTGCTGCCTCCAACGGACACAGGTTCATTCTGGTTGCTATTGACTATTTCACCAAATGGGTCGAAGCCGCATCCTATAAAGCAGTTACTAAGAAAGTGGTAGCCGACTTTGTCCGCGATCGCATTGTTTGTCGGTTTGGAGTGCCAGAGTCAATCATCACCGATAATGGTTCCAATCTCAACAGTGATTTGATGAAAGTAATGTGTGAAACCTTCAAGATCAAGCACAAGAAGTCTACATCATACAGACCTCAAATGAACGGAGCCGTTGAGGCTGCCAACAAGAACATCAAGAAGATACTAAGAAAGATGATAGAAAAACACAAGCAATGGCATGAGAAGTTATCATTCGCTCTGTTGGGGTATCACACCACGGTTCGCAAATCAACCAGGGCAAATCCTTACATGTTGGTATATGGTATAGAAGCCGTCATTCCTGCTGAAGTTGAAATTCTATCCCTGAGAATTATACAAGAAGTTGAGCTCAGCGACGCAAAATGGGTAAGAAGTCGTTATGAGCAGTTGGCCCTCATAGACGGAAAGAGAATGAACGCGGTTTGTCATGGTCAGCTATATTAGAACAAAATGACCAGAGCCTTCAACAAGAAAGTCAAACCAAGACGATTCACACCGGGGCAGCTGGTGTTAAAGAAAATATTTCCTCATCAAAAGGAAAATTCTCTCCTAATTGGCAAGGCCCGTACATGGTTCACCGAGTGTTAACAGGAGGAGCACTCATATTGGCGGAAATGGATGGAGAAGTTTGGCCTAAACCAATCAATTCAGATGCAGTCAAGCGCTGCTATGTGTAATTGTTATGCTTCTATCAATGCTGCAAAATGAACTACGCCTGACCTGATTCCCGTTTAAGAGGGGATACGTAGGCAGCCATATGGGTTCGGTCACATTCTAATAAAATTTCTTTTTCCCCACGAATGGAAACTGGGGCAGAATTTTGAGGGGGGACCTCAAAATTCCGAAGCAAGTTCAGCTGAGCACCGCACCAGTAACAGCTAGAAGTCTTCACCCATCAAATTGGGACAAGGGTTGAGAAGGAACTCTCAAATCTCCGCCGCAATGGAAGTTTCAATGTCTTGAACCGCGTCACGATCGTCGGTTCATCCAAAGAAAACTATGCTTTCTATATATCATATCATATTTTACAAAATCATGCATATTTATTTTTCTCAAAAAGCAGTTTGTTTTAGCAACGCTACCCCCGCGGTACAAGCAAAATCATCATCATCAAAAAAGCAGGCCGGATCAAGACAGTAGGGGATACGAACTAACCTTCCCCTTTACAAAACTCACGATTTTTCTTTGAACACAGGCATAAAGACGGCGATAGCCCAAAGTATCTTTTTATCTTTGCAAGACATTCTCAAACCCATCCCGCATTGCCAATATTTACTATCACTCTAAGCAGCTCTGCATTCACAACAATAATATCGCCATAATTTATCATCAGCTAAGAACTCTTACAGTCATTTTATCTTCCCACATCCGCATCATTTGCATAAGGCTATTCCTGCCTTCCGAGACTAAGCTCTATCTCCATCTGCATGAGGTTAAGCTCTACCTCCATTTGCATAAGGCTACCTTTCTGCCTTCCGAGACTAAGCATTGTCTCCCTGCATTTTATTTCTTGCATTTGCATAAGGCTACCATTCTGCCTTCCGAGACTAAGCTTTGTCTCCATCTGTACGAGGTTAAGCTCTACCTCCATTTGCATAAGGCTACCTTTCTGCCTTCCAAGACTAAGCTCTGTCTGCATCTGCATGAGGTTAAGCTCTACGTCCATTTGCATAAGGCTACCTTTCCGCCTTCCGAGACTAAGCACAGTCTCCTCGCATCTTATTTCTTGCACTGCATAAGGCCACTCTTCTGCCTTCCGAGACTAAGCATTGTCTCCCACTGCACTTTACTCCTTGCATAAGGCTATCATTCTGCCTTTCGAGGTTCTATACTACCTCTGTCCGCATTTTACTTCACTACGCATAATTTCTATCTATTTTTCAGAACAATTACCTTTCGCAACGATAATTATCTATGCTTTCTTTCGGGATAAGCTCTGCCCCGCTTTCCTTTTCGCAGATCGCAAGACTAAGCTCTGTCTTGTCAGCATTATGCTATTGCATTCTTCATGGGCTGAAATATTGCCAACTTGCCCAAAGGCATCATCGTTCGGAGGCACCATCCTCATGGCCCGAGAACATCACTTCACAGACTGCGGATCTCTTATATCCAACTCTCATATCATTATTCAAAGGCATCATGGTTTGAAGGCACCATCTTCATGGCCTTAGAACATCATTTCAAAGCCTGCGAATCCCGCACCAAGCGATTCATGGCCCAGGACATCATGGTCTAAGGACATCATCCTAATTGTCCGAAGACAGCATTCATAGTCCAACATGAACTTGCATCATGTTTATATTATGCAATATACGTCCGATCTTTATTTGCAGGTAACCCGGCCGGAACAGCCAACCAGGCAGGAGCGGACCGCTCTAGTTCTTCGTCACAACCCCGAAAGATCTTTGTATTCTTACCCCACCATGCACCTTGTGTCCGTTCTTGTAAAACATCGTCGGTATATTTCGCCGATGACTCCGGAACTACATGAGGCCTGATTCCTGTAAAACCAGGGATAATTAGGCATCTCAGAAACCAGGGTGCGCCCGAATTCTATCCCGCAGCTTCATCTCATGTCAAAATTGGCCATCATGTCTTTACCCGACAACTCTTTCATCCTTTCCGGGTAAAGAGGGGCAACTGTTGATACCCAATTTTTTCTCAAAATTATTTTAAACTTGCATATAATTTTTCAAAATCATTATTTGTAATAGTGAATATTTTTCCTAATTTTTACATTTTTATTTGAAGTATTCCCTATTTATTTATTGTTTTCATATTTTTTATAATTCATAAATTACGCTCTAAATAATTTCAAAATATTTTTTAATTTAATATGTCATTTATAATAACTTTTTACTTATTAAATTTCAATTATTTCGTAAATTGGCCAATTGAGTACTATTTAATTTCAATTACAATCATTTTTGCAATATGGCCTAATTAGTCATTTTATACCTTTAAAATTCGAAATTCATGTTCCTTACATTTTTTTTTATATTTTTTAATTACTGTAATTTTACTTATTTTTAACTTAATTTCATCTTTTTAATTTATTAATTAATTTCCTATTTTTTATTGGGTATTTAACAACTAGCCTATTTTTATTTAAAATCTTGCCATAATTGAACCCCAACCCAAATTTAATTAAAACTACCCAGCCCAAATTAAAATACCCGGCCTAATCCCTGGCTTAATCTGAGCCATTGATGAAATATGATCAACGGCCCAGATCAACCCATACCAAAAATATCATTTAACCTAACCCCTCCCCCACCCGTTCATTTTCCTTCGAGACCTTTCATCTCTAATCTCTCTATCTCTCTCAGTTACTCTCTAGAAGTCTCCCCTCCGATGGGTCTGTTCCCCTCTCCGGCCGGTTCTCTCACCGGAACCCATGGCTCCTCACTACCTCGTGGTCATCTATTCACCTCTCACTCGCTCAATGACGCTCTGAGTTCTTCAAAACGAGCCTGGAGCAGTCCGCTTGCCTTCGTTGAGCCTCTTGCCACTTTTCGGCCAATCCCCGGCTATTTGAGTAAGTTTACATGTTTTTCAGCCTAATCCATGGCATCTTTGAGGATTTTCCCTCTTTTACGGGTTTCACGAAACCCTAACCATCTGCATTTTTGATTTCTTTTCTTCATGTCTGCTTACGTTCTTACATTATTATGATATTTTCCCATGGTTTTCTCCGAAAAAACATTTTTCTTTTAATGATTTAAACACTAGGGTTCTTAACCATGTCTTCAAAATGATTTCTTCTTGGTTTTAGTTATCTGTATCATGTTTAAGTAATTATTTCGTGATTTATTGTTATTCGAACTGCTATTGATGAAACCCTAGGTCGATCTTTGTCATGTGTACTCATTTGTTCTTGTTCGATTCAGTGCTATAATTTCTAATTCTCCTGCTGTTCTATGAGTATCTTTTTTATTGATCAGTACTGTTGTTTAAATACTTATTGAGTTCAACCATTTACCTCACTGATTATTTTACTTGCTGATTTTATACTGATTTTTCGTGATATTTTCCTTAAACAACACAATTGTGCATTTTACTTTTATAATGCTGTACCAATTTCGAATTCGTGTTATATCTATGTGATATTTTCCTTAAATACACAATTGTGTATTTTCCATTTATAATGTTGTACCAATTTTTGAAATCCTTCCATGTTTATGTGATGCTTTCTTTTATTTTCTCCGGATTCCCTGTGATTTCCAATCTTCTTAGTTGATTGCTAAGCTGATTACCCTATTTTTATTCCTTAATGTGATATTACTACAACATGCCTTAATTAACTCACTATGTATCTATTTGTGCACTATATGACTTCCTTGTTCTATTTTTTGGAGAATCAGTCCTATTGAACTGATTCCTTGCCTTATTTCATCTTGATAGTATCGTTTGAATTATAATCCCTTGATTAAAGGGGTCCTGTTATCTTTAATTTATATTGATTGATTGCTACTACCATAATTTGCTATGTGCTACTCGTTTTTTAAAACTATATAAAGAGTTGTTTTCTCTCTTTGCAAACACTAAAATTCAGATTCACACTGAAATACAGACACTGACTCAGACACTTCACACTGAGTTCTCACACTAAGTACTGAGCAATATTTCTCTAAACTCTTCTGTGCTTTCATCTCTACTTGTTCTTTGCATCTATTATTGACTACTCAGTCAGCTTAAAGCTAAGGCTGAGTAGCCCCCTATTGTTCTTGTGCCCTGCTGTTGCTCTCTCTCTCATTCGGCACATTGCCTGCTGTTGCTCTCTCATTTTGCTGCTATTGTCCTCTGCTGCTCTCTTGTTCTGCATACTGCTGTTTGCTACACCACCTCTTGCACTTTGCTATTCTTTACTACTCAACTGGTATGTTTCTACTTTAGTATTATAGTATTACACACAATATGCTCCAGTTCTTGTTTATTTACTTATTGTTCCTTATGTGTTTTATCTTATGGTTCTACTGCCTACCATGTAATTATCAGGATTCTGTAATGTCTTTTCCCTTTTGCTATCCTGCTTTTCCCATGTTATTCTCTATAACTATTTGAGTCTTGTGTAATTAGCATATCCCCACTCTTCCTCTTAGCCTAATATGTCTCCTGTTTGTGACTCTATGTGAGACTTATGCAACTAGTATGCTCACTTGTTTGTAGTTTGATGTTTCTCTTCTCAATATGACTATTGTTACATGCTTACCTTTCTATGTTATAAACCTGCCCCCTCCACATGATGTCTAAATGCTATATAACTCTGACTCTATACTTGATATGTGACTCTGTGTGATATGTGATGCTTTGTGACCTGTAACTCTATTCTTCTGCTACCATGTGAGATCACCTGTCCCTAACTTCCTACCCTTGTTTTTGTTTGTTTGCTTGAACTCTGCATATCTGTTGAGTTATGGTCGGTCTGCTTCTTCTCTTTTGCAAACTGGTTTTCATACAACTCATCCATTGTCCTCTAAAGTTATATTTCAAAATTGTTATTTCAAACTGCATTCAAATTCAACTCTTTTAAACTACAAAGCACTTTCACAACTCCTAGAAACTTAGGTTCCACCTCCTTAATGTAAGCACTGCTTAGGGAATCTTGAGTTCCCTCTTAACTTTGATACATTGAGGTTGGTAACTCTACACTGCACCAATCTCAACTTTGATAAACTGTTGGGTGCTGGTATTGGCCATGGCCTTTATAAGGACCTTTGGGAGCTTTGCCGCACCCAGGCCGTGTAAGGCTATGAGGCTCAACGGGGGTGAGGCTGGAAGGTTAGGCCTGTTTGAAGGCTCTCTATAGAATAGCTTCTTATTTTTCTTTTTGAAATTATTGTAATTCATTTATCCTTGGTTTGTAATAATTTGTAAACAAATAATTGGGGCTGGATAGTGAATATGGGAGGGGACTATGCATTCTTAGTCTAGTGATGGGTATAAAACATGCTTATAGGGTTTTATTTACTTACATGTGCAATAGATAACATGTTTAGGACATGCACCTCATGCATTAGAAATCCTGTTTTAGGTTCTTTACTTTCAGCGTTTCTATTATATTCATCTTGCAAACCATGATCATAATTCACACCTACAACAAGTAATAAGACTGTTAAAAGACTATTACTGCATTCTCATAATCATTGGCATTTAGAAACCATGTTTGGGTATTCCTATGTGCATTAGATACCCTGTTATTTATGGCTTCATATTCGTTCAAGTTGCAGTTGTTGAAACACCTAATCAGCATGTTAATTTAATCCCGCTAATATATGGTCAACTGTTCGAAACGTTTCTGCAAATGTATCCCTCTTAAAATTAGAATCAAAACATGCATGTTTGCCCTTTAAAATAACTAGGCCATGTATACGACACCTAGGCAAACTTTAGGCCTAAAACGTATTAAAATCAAACCAATCATGTTTGCTTGCTGGTATTAGAACCAATCAGATCCTTTTGAAAGTCTCAGACCTTACTGCTTTTTACACCTGTTCTTCACCTCTTTACAGTTTATTATACTCTAAAAACTGTACTGTTTTCAAAAATACTGATTCTGGGAATCATGTATTTGTTCCCTCTTTACTGAAACTTTATCTCGTTCCTGTTCCATTATTTTTGAATTACTGGGTTTCAAAGTTACCTCACTCAGCTCAAAATCGTGTTACTTTGAATCTTTGCTCTGTATTTCTTTAAAAGCTATTGTATTTTTTAGAACAATATACCTACTCCTTTTATTGAAAATATCATTAAACTGTGGACTCCTAATATACGTTAAGATGTTGTATTTTTAATCACTCTTCTTTGGAATCACTTGATTATTTCAAAAACAATGCTTCAATGATTTTTCATCCATGTTTTACTGGAGACTTTAAATCGTTATGTACTTCTAATTGCATTTCTGAAAATCAATTACCCTTTTGAATTGCTCAGTCTCAATTGAATCCCAGCTTCACTACTAAGTTTTCAAAACATATTCTTTTACTAAACTATTGAAACCTACTGATTTTCAACTCAATAACTCTATTTTCGAGCCTTCTGTGAGACTTTAATTGTGTTTGAGACGTGCCACTTACGTATTTAATTGTGGAGGAACTTGTGTGCCTATTACTTGTCCTATGTGATTCCCAGTACATGTGTTCTACTTTTTTTGCACTGTCGCTAGTATTTTATCCTTTACACCTAAGTCAGCCTAGTCCCCGCCTTTGGTAGGATTAGTAGTCCTAATCACCCTCCAAGACTTATAGGATGGGACGGGTAACGGCACGCAATAAGAATTTGTGACCAACACACGCGTTTTAAATAACCTTTACGGGGTGGGAAGGGTGGAATACGGATATGATGACCGGTGCGCTAATACCACGTGTAGCCGCCTCCCCGAGGTGTGACATACCGGGTATTGCATTGAAGTGATCCGTATTACTTTAATCCTAGGACATTTCTTTTCAAATGTTTTATGTTATTCAAAGCCTTTAAAGATTTTCATACTTGTTTTAAATCCCCTCATATGTGAACCTTATTTGTTACTTTCTTGCCGTCCAAATTCACAGATCTTATTGGCTGGGACCCACAGTTGTTGATCCTGAGGGGTGCCTAACACCTTCCCCTTGGGATAATATCAGGCCCTTGCCCGTTTTCTGGTAATGCAAACTAGTCTATGAGTAATCAACTCTAGGTTCCCTAACGCACCGTTAAATCATTAGGTGGCGACTCTTCCTTTTCTTTACAGGAGTTGTCCATAATGTCTTAACCCGATCTCTCCGTACCTAACCCGTGCGATAGAAAAATGGGGACGCGACAGTATATTCCGCCGTCTGAGAGGGAGGAGCTTCGGGGCATGTTCGAGAGGTTGGAGCAGGGACATATGTCTATGACAGATTATGAGGTGAGGTTTTCAAAGCTATCTCGCCATGCTCTCATGATATTGCCCACTAATGCAGAGAGAGTCCGACGGTTCGTGGCAGGCTTACATCCAGGCATCAGGACCTCCATGGCCAGAGAGGTTGAGATGGGTACCCCCTACCAGCTTGTAGTCGATATAGCTCGACGGATTTAGGGTTACCATGCAAGGAGTAGGGAGCAAGGTCAGCAGGACAAGAGGGCCAGGTTTGTAGGTGACGTCAGGGGTGCTCCAGCCAGGGGCAGGGGTCAGTTCGGAGGTAGTCAGTTCAGCAGGCCTTCCTATTCAGCACCTCCACTACCTCCTAGGGTTTTGCCAGCCAGGCCTCAGTTTATTGCCATGACAGAGCACTCTTATCATCCTCCATCTATCCAGAGTGCACCCAGCGGTTACTCCAGCCATCATAGATCCTCCAATTCCTATTTCAGTGCCATGCCAGATGATTCTTACCGCCCTCCGGCTAATCAGGGTTCTTCTTCTTCTTCAGGAAGGCTACGACGCATAGAGGTTATTTCGAGTGTGGGGAGCTGGGCCACATGATCAGGCAGTGTCCCAGGTATCGGGGCAAGGCCGTGCAGCAGAGTCACCAGCCTATGATTTTAGCACCTGCAGCACGACCACCTAGGGGTGGGGGTCAGGTTGGCAGGGCCCGTTCTAGAGGGGGAGGCCAGTCAGGAGGGGGTCAGTCAGCTCCAGCTCGTTCTGGGGGAGCTCAGTCATCAGGTGCTTCAGCCAGATTCTATGTTATTCCGGCCAAATCAGACACAGTGGCCTCAGACGCCGTGATTACAGGTATCATCTCAGTCTGTGGTAGAGAGGCTTCAGTGCTATTCGATCCAGGATCCACCTATTCATATGTTTCAGCATTATTTGCTCATTTCCTGGATGTTCCTCGTGAGTCTTTGGGTTCTCCCTTGTATGTGTCCACTCCTGTGGGCGACTCTGTAGTGGTACACCGGGTCTATTGATCTTGTGTGATTGCTTTCTATGGGCTTGAGACCAGAGCCGACCTATTATTGCTTGATGTGGTTGATTTCGATGTTATTTTAGGCATGGATTGGTTATATCCTTATCATGCTGTATTTGATTGCCATGCCAAGACAGTTACATTAGCCATGCCTGAGTCACTGAGGTTATAGTGGAGGGGTTCTTCAATTAGTGCCGTCAGCCGGGTCATTTCCTTCATGAAAGCTCGGCATATGGTCAAGAAGGGGTGTTTAGCCTACTTTGCTTAAGTGCGGAACACCACATCCGAGTCTCCTACCATCGATTCAGTGCCTATCACTCGAGAGTTTCTGGATGTGTTTCCTTCAGACCTTCCAGGCATGCCTCCAGATCGAGATATAGATTTCTGCATTGATTTGCTTATAGATACTAAACCTATTTCTATTCCCCCGTATCGTATGGCACCTAAGGAGCTAAAGGAGTTGAAGGAGCAGCTTGAGTAATTGTTGGCCAAGGGGTTTATCAGGCCGAGTGTCTCGCCGTGGGGTGCTCCAGTCTTATTTGTAAAGAAGAAGGATGGGTCCATGCGGATGTGCATTAATTACCGCCAGCTGAATAAAGTGACCATCAAGAACAAGTATCCCCTACCGCGCATTGTTGATTTGTTTGACCAGTTGCAGGGGGCTCGAGTGTTTTCTAAGATAGATCTGAGATCGGGTTATCACCAGTTCAAGATTCGGGCTTCTGATGTTCCGAAGACTGCTTTTCGCACCAGATATGGCCATTATGAGTTTCTAGTGATGTCCTTTGGCTTGACTAATGCCCCAACAGCATTTATGGACTTGATGAATAAGGTATTCAAGTCGTATATCGACTCCTTCGTTATTGTTTTCATTGATGATATATTGATTTACTCACAGAGCTTGGTTGAGCACTCATCATTTGAGAGTTGTGCTTCAGACCTTGCGAGAACAGAGGCTATATGCTAAGTTCTCCAAGTGCGAGTTCTGGTTGGGGTATGTGGCATTTTTGGGGCACGTGGTGTCCGGAGAGGGTATCAAGGTTGATCTGCAGAAGATTGAGGCAGTTTAGTGTTGGCCACGTCCCACTTCAGCTTCAGAGATCAGGAGTTTTCTGGGTTTAGCAGGTTATTACCGTCGATTCGTGGAGGGATTCTCTTTTATTTCCGCTCCATTGACTAGATTGACTCAGAAGAATGCCCTATTTCGATTGTCCGATGATTGTGAGGTGAGCTTTTAGAAGCTCAAGTCAACATTGACGCCAGCACCAGTTCTTTCATTGCCTTTTGAGTCAGGGGTGTATATTGTATATTGTGACGCCTCACGCGTCAGGTTGGGAGGTGTGTTGATGCAAGATGGCAGGGTTATTGCTTATGTTTCGCGCTAGCTGAAGGTTCATGAAAAGAATTACCCTATGCACGACTTGGAGTTGGCGGCGATAGTTCATGCTTTGAAGATATGGCGGCATTATTTGTATGGTGTATCTTGTGAGGTCTATACTGACCACCGCAGCTTGTAGTACTTGCTTAAACAGAGGGATCTTAATTTGAGGCAGCGGAGATGGCTTGAGTTGTTAAAGGACTATGATTTCACTATTCTGTATCACCCAGGCAAGGCGAATGTAGTAGCAGATGCTTTGAGCAGGCGAGCAACGAGTATGGGTAGTTTGGCCTACATTGCAGCGGAGGAGAGACCTTTAGCCTTGGACATTCAGTCCTTGGCCAATCGCCTGGTAAGATTGGACCTTTAAGAGCCTCGTCGAGTTCTGGCTCATATGGTTGCTCGGTCTTCATTATTGGGAGAGATTAAGGCTCGACAGTTTGATGATCCACGTTTGGCAAAGCTTCGGGATACGGTGGTCCAGGGCAAGGCCAAGGAGGTTACCTTAGGCGAGGATGGTGTTCTGAGACTCCAGGGCTGATTGTGTGTTCCTGATGTTGATGGCCTGAGGGAGAAAATTCTAACAGAGGCGCGCAGTTCTCGGTATTCAGTTCATCCAGGAGCGACGAAGTTGTATCTTGATTTGAAGCAGCATTTCTGGTGGAGGCGGATGAAGAAGGATATTGTTCAGTATGTGGCCAGGTGTCTAAATTATCAGCATCTTAAGTACGAGCATCAGAGGCCAGGAGGCTTGTTCCAGTAGATGCCCATTCTTGAGTGGAAATGGTAGCGCATCACCATGGACTTTGTGGTTGGGTTTCCTCGGACGTTGCGGAAGGTTGACGCGGTTTGGGTCATTATGGATAGATTGACCAAATCGGCGCATTTCATTCCCGTGGCCACTACTTATACTACGGATAGGATGGCTCAGATTTACCTTCGAGAGATAGTCTGGTTGCATGGTGTATCGGTGTCTATCATTTCGGATCGAGGTCCTCAGTTCACTTCGCACTTCTAGAGAGCTTTGCACAGCGAGATGGGTACTCAGATAAACCTCAGTTCAACATTTCACCCTCAGTCTGATGGCAAGCCAGAGCGTACAGTTCAGGTTTTAGAGGATATGCTCAGGGCTTGTGTGATTGATTTCGGGGGTCAGTGGGACCAGTTTTTGCCTTTGGAAGAGTTTGCATATAATAATAGTTATCAGTCCAGCATAGAGATGGCTCCATTCGAGGCTTTATATGGTCGACGATGTTGTTCTCCGATTGGGTGGTTTTAGCCTGGTGAGGCCAAGTTATACGACACAGATTTGGTGAGAGATGCTTTAGAGAAGGTGAAGATTATTCAGGAGAGGCTCCGCACAACACAGTCTAGGCAGAAGAGCTACGCAGATCAGCGGGCACGTGATGTGGCATTCATGGAGGGGGATAAGGTTATGTTGAAGGTTTCGTCGATGAAGGGCATCATTAGATTTGGGAAGAAGGGCAAGTTGAGCCCCTGGTTTATAGGTCCTTTTGAGGTGATGAAGCGGGTCGAAGAGGTTGCTTATGAGCTTTCTTTACCTCCATCCTTGTCAGGAGTTCATCTAGTATTTCATGTATCCATGCTTCGGAGGTATCACGCGGACTTCTTGCACGTGGTTGATTACAACACTATTCAGTTATATGAGAAGTTGGGCTACGAGGAGGAGCCAATTGCTATTATTGATAGGCAGGACCGCCAGTTGAGGTCCAAGGAAGTTGTTGCAGTTAAGGTCCAGTGGAGGGGCCAAACAGTTGAGGAGGCGACTTGGGAGTCCGAGCAGGACATGCAGAGCAGATATCCACAACTATTCAGCACTCCAGGTACGATTCTAGACCAGTTCGAGGACGAACGTTTGTTTAAGACGGGGAGAATGTAACGACCCAGCCGATTGTTTTGCGTATTAGGATCCTCTTCCCTTAGATGAAACCTTCCTTAGAGGCTATTAGTGATTTATGACTTGCGGGAGCAGGTGGTTCGGGATTTGGGAATGATTTGAGTGGTTTAGGAACACTTGGTTCCTTAAGATTGGCCTATTTGGCCAAGTTTGACTTCGGTCAACATTTTGAGCAAACGACTTTGGAATCGAGTTCTGACAGCTCCAGTTCCTCCGTATGATGATTTCGGACTTGGGCGTATGTTCGGCTCGGGTTTGCGATGACCCGGGAGCATTTCGGCGCCCGAAATAGAAATCAGGATTTCCTTATGTTGGAAATTTGGGTTGGGACGTGATTTTACGCTATCGAGGTCTGAATAGAATTCCGGGACGGAGAATAGTTCCGTATCATCATTTATGACTTGTCTGCAAAATTTGAAGTCATTCCGAGTAGTATAGGATTGTTCGGCGCATTGAAGTGAATTCTAGAATTTCTTAAGTTCTTAAGTTGATTCAATTTGGTTTTGGGGTTGAATTTTGAGTTTCGTTGTTGTTTTCCATGTTTCGGAAGTTCGAGCGAGTCCGTATAATTAATACAGACTTGTTGGTATATTTGGACAGGGGCTCAGGTGGGCCCAGGTGCCTCCCGGACACCACACGAGGCCAAAAACCAGCTAAAACAACTGCTGGTGCAGCTGTTGCTGGTGTGACCGCAGGTGCGGTTGCCCAGCCGCAGGTGCGGATCCTCCGATGGTGCGGAACAAATTCTGCAGTAGCGGGTCCGCTGGTGCGGAAACCCCTCCGCAGGTGCGGTCCCCATCCCCCTTGCCCAATGTCCGCAGGTGCGAGCCCCAGGCCGTAGGTGCGGGACGACAGGTGCGGAAGTCGCTGTAGCCAACAGTGTATAAGTGCCAATTTCGGGTTCTTCTTCATTTTTCACTTTCAAAACTCCATTAAAAGGATTAGGAGCTTGAGAAAAACCTGTCCACGACCAGTTCCAGTAAGAGGTAAGTAACTCCACTCCATTTTTCTAGTTTAATTCACAAATTTCCAAGGGAACTAACTACAAATCATAGGAAAATTTGGGTTTAGGGTAGTAAATTGGGAATTTTGAGAATTTGGTGATGTATCCAATTTTCGCTACGAATTCATGTATAAATCACATAATTATGATCCTTAGACTTCGGGTAATGGGTTCAAGAATTTTCGAAATCCGAACGTGTGGGCCCGGGGTCAAATTTCTGAAAACCTTCAAGAATGCTAAATTTTGGAATTTCTCGTTAATTCTCCTTCTTTGGACTGAAATTGATTCAATTATACCATGTTTGGCTAGTTGTGAGCCGTCGAGAGTAGATTTCGGAGATTCGGGCGCATCCTTGATCCGAGGGGTGATACCGTCACGAGGTGAGTCTCCTTTCTAACCTTGTAAGAGGGAAATTGTCCCCATAGGTGTTCTATGTGTTGTATGTTTTTATTTGGGGGCTACGTGCGTACCTTGTGACGAGAGTCCGTACGTAGCGACTACTATTGTTATGTCCGGGTAGTGTAGGACCACATCATGCCATGTATTCTGCCTTAAATTGAAGTATATGCTTAAATTCATGCTTGATATACTACTGTCTCCCTGAACTTTCATTTACTTAATAATTGGGAGGTATTGTGATGAATTGAGCTTTACATTTGTGTGTGCATGATAGCCGCCTCGTAATTTACATTCTGCGAGCGGCATATGGTTTCCTTTACTCTTACAGGAGCGGGCCGTGCGCCACGGCGAGTTTATAGTGCACTCACGGTACGGGCCGGTCGATCCCCGACAGTGCACATGGATTTATTTGAGAATTCACTTATGGTACAGGCCGGTCGATCCCCGACAGTGCATTGACGAAGTTACATTATGATACGGTGTGATTACATTGATAGACGCACTTACGATACGGGCCGGTCGATCCCCGACAGTGCGTAGTTGGACTCTTGGTAAGCATGCACTCATGGTAAGTGCCGGTCGATCCCCGGCAGTGCATAGCTCTTCTTGATATGATTACATTATAAGCATGCATTCATGGTACGGGCCTGTCGATCCCCGGCAGTGCATAGCTCTTCTTGATATGATTACATTATAAGCATGCATTCATGGTACGGGCCTGTCGATCCCCGGCAGTGCATAGCTCTTCTTGATATGATTACATTATAAGCATGCATTCATGGTACGGGCCTGTCGATCCCCGGCAGTGCATAGCTATTCTTTCTCCTAACTCTAGCCGGTTGCTTTACACTTATGTGCGCATGACTATTGGTGCTGAATTCCTGATTTATGACGTGACAGGTGGATGGAAAAAGAGACAGGGAAGTTGATACTACTTTCGATATTTATTTGGAAACCCTGTATTCTCTTTACAATTGTGGTGCATTGCTTACATGTCTACTGTTCTCCTTACATCTTGCTTTACATTATTACTGTTGGACCTTAGTGAGTATTGAGTCGACCTCTCGTCACTACTTCTTCGAGATTAGACGGGATACTCACTGGTACATATTTATATATGTACTCATGCTGCACTTTCTTTTCTGCTATACTTGACTGTACAGGTCCGAAGGCTCGTATTTCGGATTATCAGGCCGGGGCTAGGTATTGACTGACTGACTATACTTCACGGTGAGCTGCACCTCTTGGCGACTTCCTGGCAGCACCCTGGAGTTTTCTTTTGTCATATTCTCTGTCTACTTCATTCAGATTGAGACTCTGTATATATTTTAGTCATTTAATATTCAGTAGTTGCCCGTGGAACTCGTGACACTAGTTCCTGGAACACACGTAGTGTATATTTTGGGTTGTTGGCTGTACATATGTTATGCGACATGCCTATTGGTTGATTGTCTGCACTTGTAGTTTTATTTCACATCACCCGCCATTATTATGTTTATATCTGTTTAAAAATGGTTAAAAGATCAGATTTGCGTAACTGGGAATGGTAACACTTTGTGTTTCTATATTGGCTGGCCTAACCTCGCTGTTGGGCGCCATCGCGACCTGAATCGAGATTTGGGTCGTGACATTCATATTGCGTCAAATCTGGTGTTCCATAAGAGGACTAAACACATTGAGACCGACTGTCACTTTATCACAGAAAAGATACTCATAGGAGATATTGTTACAAAGTTTGTGAAGTAAAATTATTATCTTGATTTTTTTTACTAAGTTTCTTACTGGTTCTCGTATTAGTTACATCTGTAACACGCTCAGTACATATTATTATATGAATCGGCTTGAGGGGGAGTGTTAAATAGTTAGTAATATATAGTATCCCATATAGAGAAGTAGATACTTATTAGTATGTAATCACTGTAAGTCTTCCTTGAGGAAACAAAAAAAAGATCAAAAATATCTTCCTCTTACTCCCTAATTTTCACGAACTACACGTACCTGATTCTTGATCATGTGTCAACATACATAGGCCACCTGTCATGGGTCCGATTTTTCTCGTCTTTAGTTGGACGAATCGGTCAGGCTGGCCACTTGGGTCACAGTTGACTGAAGACCATTGCAAAAGAATCATTTCCAAGGAAATTTAATAAAAATAATAATTAAAAAAACTTGTATATATTCTTCCCCTTTTCTTGCTTAGAAGTCTTTCCTTGAGACGCCAAATTCAAAATACAAAAAATATTTTACTTTACAAGTCTTCCTTGAGGAAACTCTAAAATCCAAAAATATCTTCCATTTCTTCTTTATAAACCTCCATTAAGAGAGTTCAAAATTCAAAAACCAAAAAAAAGAATAAAAATCTAAAAATACTTTCTTTTTAATCTCTAGAAATCCTAAACTACGCCTAACTTGATTCTCATTTCAACGAGACACATAGGCAACCTTCAGGTTCAGTCTCATTTTTCAAAAAAAAAAAACAAAAAACAAAAAATGAAGGTCAAGACCCTTCCTTTGGGTTCAGTCTAATATTTTAAAAAAAAAATCAATCGTAACAAAAGTCAAGGCCCTTCCTTCGGGTCTGGTCTCATCTTTAATAAAATAAGTATAACTCAAGAACCTTCTGTGGACTCGATTTCCAATATTTCAACAAAACAAAAGAGAATAACTTTCCATATGTTCGATTCTCAATATTTCTAAAAAAAGGGGTCAAGAATTCTTCTTGGGTTCTATCTCATCGTCCAAAATTCAAAAGAATCAAACAAGAATCTTTCTTGGATTCAATCCCATAAATCAAACTCACCACACAACAAAAATGGTTAATCCAAAAATCCCAAAGCAACTCAAAAAGGGGAAACCATCCTCGGATTTGGTCCCATTTATCAATAATTACAAAAAGAAAAAGAGAAGAAATAAAAGAAGAGAAAAAAAAACCAAACATTTGGTTGATACCAACACAGTTAGAATTGTGCATAGGAAAGAACATGTGTTAATTGGTATGACAGAGAGGATTAGCTTTGGGTAAATCATAGATTCTTCTTGTGCCTCTTAATTATGGTTTAGTACACTTGAAAACTCTCATGCTTGTAGTTAGGGTAAGAACAAAGTCAAACTCATTTGTTTCATGTGCATTGTGTGGTGAGTTTTAGATTAAAATTCATTGTCTTTGCATTGTTGGTCTAGAACTTGGCCCGAATGTTTGATGAGGCGAAACCCTGAGTAACGCTTTGCTTAGGAAAGGATTGTAGCCCTTCTTTGACGCAATTGTGCCTTTCAAGACCACCAAACGATATTGAACCCTAGCATTCCCCCTTTTGAGCCTTTAACACTTTTTCTTTTGAACCACAATGTAGTCCATACCATTATTTGTTCTTAAATGCACTACTCTTGTCTTAGGCTGACCTCCTCGAGCTTACTCGAAGCGTGCAACTTCGGATGGAGACCAAAGTGAAGGATACAAGCATAAAAAAGAAAAAGATGCGAAGTCAAGACAACAAAGATATGACTTCAGGAAAGAGGAAAGTCCACAAATTCAAAAGGAGGATCTAACAAGAACGAGAAAACATTCGCAAATTACAAGAAAAATCAACGAAAGAGAGAAAACTCCACAAATTCAAAGAGGAGGAACTCCAACAAAAGAATAAAATACTCCTGCAAAGCAAGAGAAAATTTAAAAGAAAAAAAATCTCTGAAAAGAAGAAAATCCTAAAGGTTCAAAAGAAGTCAAAACAAATAGAAAGGGACATTAGGCAAACAAGATGAAGCGACGAAGCATGGTTTTAACATTGAAAACGCGGATATAGTGCAATGCTTAAGGGAGGATTAGTAACTTTACCTCAAATGAATATCCTACCCATCCCCAAACCTACATAACAAGCCGATAACAAAGCGCTACATGATCTTATTACAAGTGTTCTCATATTAATGGATACTCACATAAAGGCCAAGCATATGGTATCTCAACCGCATGGATTGAAAATCATTATGAGTGTGAGTGTGCTTCTCAAAGTATATCCTAAAATAAAAAATACTTCAAATATGTGTATAAATTAGGACTTTCTTTATGGTGAGGGCACTTGAACCATGAGGTTACGCGGAATTCAATATCTTTGATTGAATCAAGACGACCAAATCTTGTTGAACTTAGGTATACATGAGGTACCACTTGAAGCTATTGGAATTACCCATATGTTTATCTCAGTTCGTTGGAAAGTATATGGTGGAAATACTTAACAATATACAAAATGTTGGTACCAACTAAAATTAAAAAATGAACGATCAATAAATCACAGTCTTTCTTTACTCTTCAAATTTTAAAAAATTCTCAATAAAAGTTACAAAAACAACAAAAATGAAGAAAATAATGTAGAAAAGGTGTCAAGTAGAATCTTCTTTTCATCAAATTTCTTGCATGGAAAAGATAACTTCTTGCTTCTTTTTTTGAGGCGCCCTCCTGAACAATGGCCATTTCATTTCAAATTCAAAGTCAAATTTTACGGGTGTCCACTTTTAATGAGAAAATATAAAATTCAAATGATCCTATAACATCATAATGGTGACATAGCCCGTTAAACATTCAAATGCTCTGATAATATCGCAATTGTGACATAGCACGTCTAACATTCTAATGTTCTGATAACATCGGAATGGTGACATAGCCTATATAACATTCAAATGCTCTGATAACATCGGAATAATGACGTAGCCCGTATAACATTCATATACTCCAATAGCATCAGAACAACGACATAGCCCCTCTAATATTCAAATGCTCCAATAACGTCAGAACGGTGACATAGCCCTTCTAACATTCAAATGCTCCGACAACCTCGAAACTGTAACTACCGGCCCGTCTAACATTAAAATTCTTTGATAACATCGGAGCGATAACATAGCCTGTCTGACATTTAAATGCTCTGACAACCTCGGAACTTTTACTACCAGCTGGTATAATATTTAAAGTCAGCTCCGATAACATCGGAACGGTAACTACTAGCCTGTCTAATATTCAAAGTCAGCTCCGATAACATAGAAACGGTAGCTAACAGCCCCTCTAACATTCAAATTTAAAGCTCAAATTCCCTAGGGTCCCTCCTGAATAATAGGTATTTCAAAATCAAAGTAAAATTCTACTTGTGCCCACCTTCAAATGGGGGTATTTTAGATTTAACAGCTCTGATCACTTCAAAATAGTACACATCTCAGATTTTTTTCAAATCAAAGTGCTCTGATCACTTCAGACCGGTACTCAGCCTGAATTACAAAATCAAAGTGCTACAATCATTATGGACTAGTAACCAGCCCGAATTATGTTCAAATAAAAGTTCTCTAATCATTTTAGACCGGTATCAAGCCCGGATTTCACTCAAATTAGAGTTAGCATCGGGATCCTAGCACACTAACCTAGAATCCCATTTCATTCAAAAAAAAGAAAAACTCAAAAACCATGTCATTCTCGCATCAAATTCAAAAATATCATTCAATCCACTACAATACTTCCTCCTCAAGTCAAACAGAAGCATAGTCCACACTTCGTTAATGCTACCGGCCAAATGTCACGACCCAAAATCCTAACCTGCCGTGGCGACGAAACACATTTACTCGGCAAGCCGACAAACACATAAAAACTAAGCATTTTAATAAAAAATTGATTCTTTTAAAAGTTTAACAACGGAAAATATCATAAATATCTTATAAAACCATAGTAACTCTACTACAACTGTCTGAACACCTAGTGTCATCCAGCACATGAGCACTACAACATCTCAACAAAAAATAAACTCTAGTACAAATGTCGAAATCGTAGAACATTACTAATAAATAAAAAGAAGGAGAATTAACGTATGCGAGCGTCATTGCGGCTACCTAATAGTCTCCGAGAAGGTACTAGCACCACCCTAGCAATCATCATATCCGGATGTATAAATCTACACACGAACAGCAGAGTGTAATATAAGCACAACGGACCCAATTTAATCAATAAGTACCAGGACTAACCTTGGGCCGAAAGAAGTAACGAGCTAAGAAGGATACAGTCAGAACCAATATAATGACAACACACGTAAAATAATGACAATGATAATAAATCACTTTGAAAAATTCGATAATCAGCTCGTTCGCAGTATAGAAATTTAGACATGTTTTCAAGTTCATAATTAAAGACCTACACTTATAAGAACATGTCATGTATAGCTAGAATGAGGAATAATACATCTCTATGCCTACACGGTATCACATTGATATTTTCAAGTACTCACACTCTCAGAGTTCTCAATATGTCAATGTCAAATTCCCACTCATCACACACAATCACTCAACACTAGCATCAATGCCTCTCACCAAAGAACGTGTATATGTATCACTGTGCCTGCGCTCACTATTGGAATGTCAGACTCCGGGGGGGGGAGGGGGGGGGGGGATCCTGCCCAAGCGCTAATATAAAGCCTATAAGTCCTACTGCAGCGTGCAGCCTAATCTAAGATGGTAAATAAGTTAATAAGGCCTGCAACGTGCAACCTGATCCACAATAACACTCTCAACTCAACTCTCAGGCCCAACTCAGTCATCAATCTCTTAAGTCTCAAGAGATGACAATCCCATAGTACTCACCCAAAATAATAAGAAAATGTAATGTAATAGTAAATGATAACGGAGACAGAGATATGATATGCAAAAAAAAGGATCATGATTGAGCACATAATTGCAGTTAAAGCGGATAACTCAAAATAGCAGAAATGACCTCACTAGGTCTCAACAGAATAAGCACATGGACTGAAATTACAAGTAAGGATTTCATGGATAGAACAATACTTGATAACAACACAGTGAAACAGAAACAACTGAATAATGATTACCACGGTGCACGCCCACACGCCCGTCACCTGCATGGGTTTCACCCCAACACAAACCATATAACACGTTTTATAGAAATTTATACCCTCAATTATAAGTTTAGAAGTATTACTTACCTCAACACACCTAAATCACAACTCCAACAAGCTCCTACCACATGTATCGGCCTCCAAACGACTCGAATCTAATCACAAAAAACTCAATATCAACAAATAATGTCGTAGGAAACAACTACAACCAATAAAGTTTTGATCTTTATCAAAATAAAAAAGACAACCCAAAAAGTCAACCCTAGGCCCACACCTGGGAACCGGATAAAATTCACAAATTATGAACACCCACTCAATTACGAGTCAAACCGTACAAAAATCATCCAATACCGACCTCAAATTGACATTCAAACTTTCATTTTTCATTTTTCATTTTTACAAAGTTTCCACCAAAAACCCCATTTCATCATTTTAATTCACTAAATAAATGAAAAAACAAGGATGGAATCATGATAAATGAACAAATCCGAGTCAAGAAAACTTACCCCGATCCATGACGTGAAAATCACCTCAAATATCCCCCAGAACCGAGCTCTACAACACAAAATATGAAACTAATAATCTAACCCTTGATTTGGGTTTTAATATTCTCCTGCCCAGTTATTGTGAATCGCAATCGCGAAAAGAACCTCGCGACCACGAAGAGTAAAATAATATTTGCCCTCAATTAGCCTATGTGAATGCGTAAACCAAGTCGTGATCGCATAGCTCACCAACCCTGACATTACACAAACGCGGGCTCCTTCACGCGATCGCGTAGCCTGATTCCCCTTGCTGATATCTCCTATATGAGAACGCGTGGACCTTGTCGTGTGTGCGATGAATTAAGACACAGAACCTACGCAAATGCGCGTCCACGCACGCGACCGCAATGATCAAATTTCAAGCTGCCAACAACAACATTATGCGATCGCATCCCTATCTTCGCGATGTTGTAAGAGTAAACCATGAACTAGAAATCAGCTACTTAAAAAAGTCTAAAATGAGTTCGAATCACACCCGAGGCCCTCGGGACCCTATCCAAACATACCAACAGTTCCTAAAACATGATACGAACTTGGTCGAAGACTCAAATCAAAGATTCTTGGACAAGAAAATGTGTAAAGAATAACTTGTATTTTTCAGCAAACCAACACTAAAACGATCACTATTATTTTTAGCCCCACGGTGGGCACCAAACTGTTTACCTTGAAAATGGTAATTACAATTGTATTTGATGTTGTGGTTCTAAAAATATGTGATTTATTTTAATACTAGTTGTTAGGCAATAAACACTAAGTGTGAGTTAGGAAAATGAGATAAAATCAAGGAACAGTAATCATAGCAAATCAAACAGTTGTGAGACGGGGTCTCGAGCTGGCCAGAGCTGGGACTCGAGGTCGAGCTAGTATGATTAGCAGGGGACGATCGATGAAGAAATAACAATGTGGAGGGCGTCTAGGTTAGAAATTTATGATCAATAATTAGCAATAAATGAAGATCAATTAATGAAATACAATAAATGGAAGCAATAAATCAATGGAACAATTATAGAGTATGTTTAAGTTAGAGAGCAGAGAATGTTCTTGTTCCTGTATTGAATATTGTGTGCCCAAAAAATGACAAGGGTCCCCTTTATATAGGAGGGGGAATCCCAACACAGAACATATGTAATTATTACAAAGAAATACAGTCGGTACAACTATTTAATGGTCTGGTACGGACTTGTAGTGTTCTTGCACGCGTTGTCAGATTTTCTAACCATTAGCCTTTGGGATTTTTCTGCCTTTCCACGATGTTCATTGATTTATACTCCCCGAGGTCGAATAGAAGGAACCTTCGATGTGCACCCTCGGGGTCAAACTTCAACTCTGCTCTGAGCTCCTCGAGGTCGGGCGCGAAATGCGTAGTGAAAATCGGGCTCCCCGATTTTATCCGTATACAGATAGTCTTCGCATTTCTTAGAATGAAACAATAATAAATGACCTTGAATTCCTGCCTCTTCGATATACCCATTGTGACGTCAGCCACGTGAGGTCATTAAATGATGTGACTGAAAGGCTGCGTAAAGGTCGTTGTCGACATGATTCTCGAGAAGCCCACGAACTGCTATTGGTCGACCTTTCCGCTTCTCAAACACACTGAGAACGATTCTTATAAATACTTCCATCTCTTATCTTTCAAACTTATACAATATTTTCAACTCTTCAAATCTAGTGCTAATAGTTATTGCCTTCGCCCTTCTTCTGCATTCACTCCTTCATCTTCTTGCTTTGAAAATTAATCATAGCCATGGCTAAAACTTCTAAAACGGTCCCTCAAAAGAGGGAACCACTTCTTCGTCATGCGCGTCTAAGGGAAAATCGAAAACACCTCCTAGTATCGAGCAGTGCATTCCTGGCCCCTTTGACACGATCTCCGATTTCACCGTCGAGAAACCCCCTTCTACACCGGGACAATTCAAGCCCATGTCTTGGTTCATAACTGTAGTGACCGATACAAAGAAAGTAAAGGTAGACTGCCACTGGGAGGAGGCGTTGCAAGTAAAAATCCCTTCGGCTGAGGAAAGCATAGTTACACATCAAGCTGGCTTCCTCAGCGTATATACTGTCACTCCCCCTTTTTCCTTCTCCTTTCGTATCGGTCAGTGTTCTTGACATTATCGGGGCAACTCGTTTCCTTTTGGGAAATGAGGAATATAATGAATTGGAAAGTCGCCACCTAACGAGTTAAGGTGCGTTATTGCACCTATTAAACACTAATTAGTTAACCAGAGATTGGGTAAGGGCTTGAAATTACTCTAAGGGGAAGGTGTTAGGCACCCCTCAAAGTCCACAATTGTGGTTCCCGACCAAACAACTTTGTGAATTTAGACAAGTAGTGAATAAGCAATTAGAGTTTAAACAAGCAAAAAGTTTGGAAAAGATTTGCAGTCTAAGCACACGTATGTTCTAAAGCTTAAAAGATTTTGTCGCGCCCCCCTTTTTCCGCGCACGGGTTAGGTACACGGAGATCGGGTTTCATGACATTCTGGACAACTCCTTAAAGGAAAAGGTTTAAAGAAGAGTCGCCACCTAACGATTTTATGGTGCGTTAGGGCACCTAGAATAACTAACTCATAAACTAGTTTGAATTACAAGAGATTGGGTAGGGGCTTGAAATTATCCTAAGGGGAAGGTGTTAGGCACCCCTCAAGATCCACAATTGTGGGTCCCAGCCAAGTAGTTTTGTAAATTTGGACGGTAAACAAATAGCAAACAAGGTACATGTAAGAGAGAATTATCCTAGGTTTGAAGTAATACGGATCACATCAATTCAATACCCGATAGTCAAATCTACACGTGGTATTAGCGCACCGGTCATCATGTCCATATTCTACCTTTCCCACCCTGCAAAGGCATTTAGAAACGCGCGTGTCGGTTACGAAGCTTATTGCGTGCTATTACGTGTCCCATCCTATCAGTCCTAGAGGATATTTAGGACTACTATTCCTACAAGGTGAGTATTGGGCTGACCCTTAAGTTTTAAAGGATGAACTCTAAGCGACAAGTAAGAAAAACTATTAGGACTTACACATATGGGATACACATAACAAACATATGGCTCAAATATCCCTCCCCAAGTAAGGCATGTAAATAGCACGTCTCAAACACAACAATGGTCTCAGATTCATAACCTAAGCAGGAATTCTGGGTGTGAAGACAGTAGCAAACAACAGGATTTAATGGGTTTCAGAAAAGAATGCATGACTGATTTTTTTAAACTGATGCAGTTTATAGGCAGTGTACAAAAATAGTTTCTGATTTTTAGCAAACGTTGGGCCTAAGGTTTGCCTAAGCGTTTGAATATATGTTGATTACTATTTTATAAAATCAGTGGAATGCAGGTCTTTAAACTTGGTTTCAATAAACAGGTAATGAGATGATGCAAGTCCTATATGCATGATATCTAAGAATGCAAAGATAGCATGGTGAAGATGCAACCAGTTTTAAACTTTGGAAAAGAGCGCAGAAAACATTTTTTCAACTGTTAAAATATATTTTCAGCAAGATTATTACACGAACGATACCAGAATTCGATTTTTTATTTAATTAGTGAACCTAACACATGCTTTCTAGGCGTCCAATAGGGTACTTAACACAAAACCTTAAATATAGACATGCTGAAAATAGATCCCTAAGATAACATGGTCTCTAATGCAAATAAAGATAATTCGGTTGTAATTTTAAGCAGGATGTCTAGATGTGAATATGCATGCAGTGGCAGTATTTTAAGACAGCTATTTAGAATTATTCGAATGAGAACAGGATTTCTGAATTATAACAGGTATTTTTAGCATGATTTTTTTTAAGTGAGTATGCATGTGATGAGATACAAACATAAATATACCTAAGACATCATTTCTAATGCATGGTATATATGTCCTAAACAGGGTTTCGATCGCGCACATAGATAAAATAAATCCTAAGACATGATTTCTACCCAAAATTATACTAGGCATGCGTAGTCCCACCCTTTCACTATCCATCCCCGAAGTTATTTTTACAAATAATTATTACAGACCAGTATAACATGAATTACACAACTGAATAAGAAAAATCAAGAAGCTATACTATAGAGAGCCTAATTGTAGGCCCAAATACCAGATCCACTTGCCATATGCCATGGCCTTCAACCCAAGTGTGTCATAGTCTCCAAGGACCTTAGAAGATCCTGGACAGTGCTTCACACCCAGGTACCCTAGCCAAGGATGAGTAAGTGCAGTGCAGAGTGCCAACCTTGTGTGTCAAAGTTCAATGGGTACTCCAGGTCCCCAAGGCAATGCTCACACGAAGGGGGTAGAACCTAGAATCTAAGAGTAGTGGGAAGTGCTTGGATTTTAAAAGAGAGTTTGAGTTCGAAAATAGTAGTTGAGATAATAGTTTTGAAAAGATGATTTCAAATAGTGATGAAGGACTTTGGTAAAACATTTTATTGAAGAGAGAAGCAATACAACTACAGCCAGCAGGTAAAAGAACCCATGAAAGAGCAAACACAAATAGGGGTAAGGTACTGAGGACAAATAACATTAAATATTAGAGTTAGGCAGAGTTATAGTTGTCACATAGTTACCATATAGTTGTCACATAATAGCACAGATTAATAGGATCAGGATCACATAATATTCAAGTAGCAGATGAGGCAGGTTTTAGGCATAGGATGAGAGCAAGTAATAACAAGCAGGTCAAGGTAAGAAACATCAACCTATGAGCACATAAGCATGCCAGAGTCTCAGAATGAACTCGAGACATATCAGACTCAAAGAAAGGGAGGGATAGTAGGGGGTATGCTAATGACATGATTACCGGGAATCACATGAAATTCAAATTTAACAAAAAGGAAAAACATGATGGGTTTAAGCTAATTACATGGTAGACAGTAGAACCATAGGATAAAACACATAAGGAACAGCAAATAGGTAAACAAGAACTGGAGCACATTGTGTGGATGTTACAAAAACTAAATCAGAGACATACCAGTCGAGTAATGAGAATAGCAAAGTGCAAGAGATAGCATAGCAACAACAGTAGGCAGAACAAAGAGAGCAGCAGTAGAACAGTAGTATGCAGAATGGGAGAGAAAAAGCAGGATAGTAGTATGCAGAAGCACAAGATCAAAATAGAGATTGCTCAGTCTTGGCTTTAAGCCGACTGAGTAGCCAATAATAGATGCAAAGAGCAAGAAGAGATGGGTATGAAAACACAGAAAAAGTTTAGAATAATGTGATCAGTGTTGGCTAATATCAATGTGTGTCTGTTTGTTAAAAGAAAGAAGACATGGTCTTTATATAGTTTTGAAAACGAACAGTGCATAGGCAAATTATGGAAATAACAATCAATCAATACCAATCAAGACAACTAGACCCCTTTAATTAAGGAGTCTAGTTCAAACGGTCAGTCAAGGTAAAATAAGGAAAAGAAATCAGTCTAATTAAGGCTGATTCTGTTAAATTAGGGCAAAGAAATCACATAGTGCGTAAATAAAGCCAAGTACATAGTGTATAATTAAGGCAAGTTGAACTAACCATGTATTTATAAAGTAAAAATAGGGCATCAGTTTGAAAATCAATAGAGAGGGTCTCAGATTCAATTAAAATCACAAGGAATCCAAAATAGTCAAGGAAAGCCTCTCATAAACATGGAAGGAATTCAAAATTGGTACAGAATTACAGAAAGAACACACAAGATCATGTATTTAAGGAAAACATCACAAGCATGGGATTTTTACACAAAAGGATCAGTACAAATCAACAAGTAAACAACCAGTAGGGTAAAGGCCAGAGTTTTCAAACATTTAAATAGCAGTCATTGATTACCACAAAGATATACTCATTAGAACAGCAGGAATTAGAGGTTATGACAACGAATCGAAGCAAGAGTTACAGAGAACACACGAATGCATAGTCGAATAATACAGACTAACCCAGAACGCAAGGGTTTCGTCAATAACAGGAAATCAGGAGATAATCGCTTAAACACAACATAAATGATTAAAAATCAAAAGGGAAAGCTATTTGAGAATAGGGTAGAGAAAACCTAATCTTCAAAATTGTTAAAAACAAAATTTCCAGAGAAAAACCTGAAGAAACTTCATAGCATTGTAAATATGAAACGGATCTTAAAGAAAAACCAAAAAATAGAGAAGATTAGGGTTTCGTGGAACCCAGAAAAGAGGGCAAACCTCGTGAGTGACCTCGATTTAGGCTAGGGATACTGCAAACTTACTCAAGTGGTCGGGGGGTGGCCGAAAAACGGCAAGAGACCCAAAGGGTGAGTGAACCGCTCCAGGTTCATATGAAGAGCCTAGGATATCAATGGATCGGTGCAAAATGGATAGATGACCAAGAGATGATGAAGAGCCATAGATTCCTGTGAGAAAACCGGTCGGAGAAGGTGAACAGACCCCATCGGAGGGGAGAAGCCAAGGAGGCTTCTAGAGAGTAACAGAGAGAGAGAATGAGAGATAGAGAGAGATGAAGAGTCTCGAAATGAGACGGGGAGGGGG
>ML276650.1:44742-100018 GCA_005239495.1 Nicotiana undulata
CAGATATATTTTAGGAAGATTTGATATGGACCGTTGATCAGATTTGATCAACGGTCAAGATCTAGTCTTAGGTGGGCCGGGTGTGAATTGGTTTGGGCCGGTTAGGAGTTAAAATATGATGGGTTGGGATTTAAATAGGAATAGGCTAGATGTTAAATACCTGATTTGAATAGGATAATTAATGAATTAAAATAGCTAATAATTGTAAAAAGTGAAATTAAAACCAAATAAATGAAATTAGGATAATTAACTATTATAAAGATATAAAAATGATAAATTATTTATTTACGTATAAATGCGTATTTGTGCTATTATTGCAAAAAATGCTAAAATTAACTAAATAGTGCCAATATTGGCTAATTTGTGAAATAATTAAATCCTAAGGGAATGAAAATGGGATATGGATAACATATTGAGTGAGAAAATGATTTGAAATTATTTATAACATCGTTTATGCATAATTATGAATAATTATGGAACATTAAAAAAATTAAATAAATAGCAAAATTATTTGATAAAAATACGGAAAAATATGAAAAAATATCGATTACTGTAGAGAGTGATTTTGAAGGTATATATGCAAATTTGAAAATAGTCTGGGAAAAAATTGGGTATCAACAGATTCGAAATCTAAAGATTTATAATCTATGCTTATATATATGTAAGGAATAGGGGGGAGGTCCTAAGTTGTTTATCCCATAGGATCACATCAGTACAATGCCCGATAATCACTCCTCAGAAGAGAGGCTACACGTGGCATTAGCGCACCAGTCATCATATCCATGTCTACCCTTTCCCACCCCTTAGCGGTTATTTAAGCGAATTTTATTTTAACGACCTCTATTGCGTGCTGTTACTCGTCCCTTCTTAATGGTCCTGGAGAAATTTAGGACCTCTACCTATAGGTAGTTCTAAACATACCCCTAAAGTTTAAAGGAGAAAAATACTAAGGCGACAAGAAAGAACACATAGGACTTTAGCAAATAAAAGCAGGAAAGAGCAAATAAGAGGCTCAAGTTTACCTCCAAAGTTAATGCATGTAAACAACATGACTCAAACACATACAAAGGGGAAACAATGTTATTAGCAGGGTCCTAAGACATGATGTCTAGGTGAATGGCAAAGAACAGATGACATGACGTTTTACTTTTATAAACTTAGAAGCAGAGAGCCTAATCAGTTGCCTACTGATTTTAAACCTATTAAGCATTAAGCAGTAAACACAAAGAGGCTGTTTTAAGTTTTATAAGAATTGGTTACCTAAGAATTGCCTAGGCATGGGATAGTGCACAATTGTTACCGGAATTATTGAAACAGTTTAGAAGTTATTTCACCTATGGCATGTTGTTCTAGGTGTTAAGAGATATAGGATTATTACCAATTTGTTTAAAACAGGGTGAGTTTGTTTTATATCTCTTCCATACATCAATAGTTTAACTAGGTATAAATGAGCGAGTATGAGTGAGACCCTAAAACATGGTATCTAGCATGTGCGTAATAATGCAGAATGATTTATATGCAGAATTCCTAAAGTAGGATTTCTAAGTGTACAGGTTATAGTGTAACGACCCAGCTGGTCGTTTTGCGTATTAGGATCTTGTTTCCTTAAATAAAACCTTCCATAGCATCTATTCGTGCTTTATTACTTGCGGGAGCGGGTGGTTCAAGATTTGGGGATGGTATAGGTGATTTAGGAACATTTGGTTCCTTAAGGTTGGCCTAATTAGCAAAGTTTGACTTCAGTCAACATTTTGAGCAAACAACCTCAAAATCGAGTTCTGACAGCTCCAGTAGCTCCGTATGATGATTTCTTACTTGAGCGTGTGTTCGGCTCGGATTTTCGATGACCCGGGAGCATTTCGGCGCCCGAAATGGAAATCAGGATTTCCTTATATTTGAAATTTGGCTTGGGACGTGATTTTATGCTATCGAGGTCCGAACGGAATACCGGGACCGGGAACAGTTCCGTATAGTCATTTATGACTTGTCTGCAAAATTTGAAGTCATTCCGAGTAGTATAGACCCGTTCGACGCAATGAAGTGAATTCTAGAATTCTTAAGTTCTTAAGTTGATTCAATTTGGTTTTGGGGTTCAATTTTGAGTTTCATTGTTCTTTTCATGTTCCGGAAGTTCGAGAGAGTCCGTATCATGAATTCATACTTGCCGATGCATTTGGACGGGGTCCCGAGGGGCTCAGGTGTGTTTTAGACCCCCGGCAGCTAAGTTAGAAAAACCAGAAATTCTGCTATTTGGTTTCCTTCTTTGCGATCGCAGAAGGTGGGTTGCGATCGCGGAGAAGGATTTTGCTGGGCTGTTGATTATTCTCTGCGATCGCATCCTCCCCTTTGCGATCGCAGAGGTCTGGGTTCCACACCTTCGTGATCGCAGCCTTTTCTCGCGATCGCATTGAGTCGCATCTGGGCCGAGTGAGTTTGTTCTTCGCGATCGCAGGACAACTATGCGATTGCATAGTGTCGAGTCTGGGAGCCGGGCACTTTGTTCTTCATGATCGCAGGACCTCTGCCGCAATCGCAGAGGTCAGGCAAGCTGGTCTTCCCAATCGCAGGCCTCAGGTCGCGATCGCATAGAAGCATTATCTGGGCAGTATATTAAATACGGGAGTTTGCCATTTTCCACCATTCCCACCTTCTTCCTTGAGCTTTTGGAGACATTTCAAGAGAGCTATACCACCATTATTGTCAAGGTAAGTAAAACTCCATAATTTTTCTAGTTTTAACATCAACTCCTAGTTAAATGCCCCTTCTAAGTCCTCAAAATTTATGAAATTGGGTAGTAATTTAGAGATTTTGGGAATCTTATGAATTATAAATTTTAGCCATGAATTCTAGAAAGAGCTTGCATAATATGATCCTTAGACTCCGGGTAATTGATTCCTTCAAGAATTTTCGAAATCCGAACGTGTGGGCCCGGGTTTTAAATTCCGAAAATCTTCAAGAATGCTTAATTTTGGGATTTCTTATTAATTCTCCTTCTTTGAGATTAGAATTGATTCAATTATACTATATTTTGCTAGTTGCGAGCCGTTGAGTGTAGATTTCGGAGATTCAGGCGCATCCTTGATCCGAGTGTTGTATGTTTGTGTTCTACGTGCGTACCACGTGACGAGAGTCCGTACGTAGCGACTACTATTGTCACGTCCCGGGTAGCTTAGGACCACAACATGCCATGTATTCTGCCTTAAATGAACTATATGCTTAGATTCATGCTTTAATAGATGTTACTGTTTCCCTGAGATTTCATTTACTTAAATAATTGGAAAGGATTGTGGCGATATGAACTTTACATTCTGTGTGCGCATGTTGTCGCTTCGTAATTTACATCCCGCGAGCGATATGTAATTTCCTTCACTCTTATGGGAGCGAGCCGTACGCCACGATGGATTTATAGTGCACTCTTGGTACGGACCGGTCGATCCCCGGCAGTGCACCGAGATTTAATTAAGAATGCACTTTTGGTACGGGCCGATCGATCCCCGGCAGCGCGTGGATGAAGTTATACTATGATATGATATGATTACATTGATAGACGCACTCTTCGTACGTGCCGGTCGATCCCCGACAGTGCTTAGGCAGGATTATTGTTAAGCATGCACTCTTGGTACGGACCGGTCGATCCGTGGTAGTGCATAGCTATTCTTCTTCATGACTCCGACCAGTTGTCTTACTCCTGTGTGCGCATGACTGTTTGGTACCTTTTTCCTCATTTATGATTTGACAGATGTTTGGGAAAAGAGACAGGTGAGTTGTTACTGCTTTCAATATTTACTTGGTGTATTCTCATCACAATTGTGGTGCACTATTTACATGTCTATTGCTTCCCTTATGTCCTGTTTATTTCTATTACTGTTGGACCTTAGTGAGTATCGAGTCGACCTCTCATCACTACTTCTTTGAGATTAGACGGGATACTCACTGGGTACATATTTATTTATGTACTCATGCTGAACTTTTTTTTCTTTTGTACTTGACTGTACATGTCCGGAGGCTGGTATACCAGATTATCAGGCCGGTGCTAGGTATTGATTGCGTGATCATACTTCACGGTGAGCTGCTCTTCATGGAGACTTCCTGGCAGCACCCTGGAGTTTCTTTTGTCATATTCTTTGTCTATTGCATTCAGACGGAGGCCCTGTATATATTTTAGACATCTTATATTCAGTAGTTTCCCGTGACACTCGTGACACTAGTTCCTGGCACACACGTCATTTGTAATATGGGTTTAGGATGTGTATCTATATATGTGCTTCGGTTTGGCCCTGTGCCTTTATATTTTCATGATTTTTAATGTCGTATCATGCTAGCATTATGTTTATTGTTTAAAATTGGTAATTTCCGACATGGTTAGATCAGACGGGCAAGGGGACAACATCTAGTGTCTTCTATATTGGCTTGCCTAACCCCGTTGTTGGGCGCCATCGCGACCTGAATTAGGATTTGGGTCATGACAACGTGGTATCAGAGCCTTAGGTTCACGTAGTCTCACGAGTCACGAGCAAATTCAATAGAGTCTTGCAGATCGGTACGGAGACGTCTATACTTATCTTCAGGAGGCTATACGGTGTTAAGAAACTCCTCCTTGTTCAGATCCTATCGTGCAATCTATGATGTACTCAAATTGATCTTCTACTCTCTCACAGATGGTGAGGACGCGTGCTTCTCATGTTCCTGATCCAGAGGAAGCCGCTACCCCCGCCGCTCGAGGCCGTGGTAGGGGCAAGGGTAGGGCTCATGTTCGAGGTAGGGGACGAGGGCGTCCCAGAGCTGTACCAGCTGCACTGCTTGAGGATCCTATTATCGAGGAGCAGGATGAGTTGCCTCCAGTTGCTCCTGCTCCAGCGGATTTTATGACGGCGCCAGGCTTCCAGGAGGTCATGGGCCGCATGTTGAGATTTATGGAAACTATGTCCTAGGCAAGCATACTTCCAGCAGACCCTGCTACTTCCCAGGAGGGAGGGGGAGTTCACACCCCTACCGCTCAGGCCACCGGACAGGCAACAACACATCACACTCCGGGTACACCGCCCGTGGGTGGAGTTTAGCCTGTCGTAGCACAGCCAGATCCCAGGCCAGTTGCAGAGGGTGACAAGTAGAAGATGCTTGATAGATGGACCCGACTTTGCCCTCCAGTCTTCGCAGGTGAGAGGGGTGAGGATGCCCAGGATTTCATCGACAGGTGCAGGGACAGACTGCACAATATGAGGATACTAGAGTCACATGGGGTGGACTTCACCACATTTCAGCTTGAGGGTAGAGCTCGCCGCTGGTGGCAGTCATATGTTCTTAGCAGGTCAGTGGATTCTCCTTCTGTCACTTGGAGTCAGTTCACTCAGCTATTCTTGGATAGGTACATTCCACCGTCCGAGAGAGAGGAGCTTAGGGGTCAGTTTGAGAGGTTAGAGGAGGGGCAGATGTCTGTGACGGATTATAAGGCGAGGTTTTCAGAGTTATCTTGCCATGCTCTTATGATATTGCCCACTGATGCCGAGAGGGTGCGGCGATTCGTGGCAGGTTTACATCCGGGTATCAGGACCTCCATGGCTAGAGAGGTAGAGATAGGTACCCCATACCAGCTTGTAGTCGAGATAGCTCGACGGATTGAGGGTTACCGTACGAGGAGCAGGGAGCAGGGTCAGCCAGGTCAGCAGGACAAGAGGGCCAGGTTCACAGGTGACTTCAGGGGTGCTCCATCTAGGGGTAGAGGTCAGTTCGGAGGCGGCCAGTTCAGTAGGCTTTCATATTCATCACCTCCACTACCTCCCAGGGGTATTTCTGCGAGGCCTCAGTTTATTGCCATGCTAGAGCGCTCTTACCATCCACCAGCCATCCAGGGTGCACCCAGCGGTTACTCCAGCTGTCAGAGATCCTCCGGTTCCTATTTTAGTGCCTTGTTAGATGATTTTTACCACCCTATAACTATTCAGAGTTGTTCTTCTTCAGGACAACAGACTATGTCACCTAGAGGTTGTTTCGAGTGTGGGGCGCTAGACCATATGATCAGGCAGTGTCCCAAGTATCGGGGCAAGGCCGTGCAGCAGAGTCACCAGCCTATGATTTCAGCACCAGCAGTTCGACCACCTAGGGGTGGGGGTCAGGTTGGCAGGGGCCGTCCTAGAAGGGGAGGTCAGTGAGCTCCAGCTCGTTCTGGGGGAGCTAAGTCTTCGGGTGCTTTAGTCAGATTCTATGCTATTCCGTCCAGATCAGACGCTGTGATTACAGGTATTATTTCAGTCTATGGTAGAGAGGCTTCAATATTATTTGACCCAGGATCCACATACTCATATGTTTCAGCGTTGCTTTCCCATTCTCTGGATATTCCTCGTGAATCCTTGGGTTCTCCCTTGTATGTTTCCACTCCTGTGGGCGATTCTGTGGTAGTAGACCAGGTCTACCGATCTTGTGTGATTGCTTTTTGTGGGCTTGAGACCAGAGCTGACCTGTTATTGCTTGATATGGTTGATTTCGAGGTGATGTTGGGCATGGATGGGCTATCTCCGTATCATGCTGTGTTGGATTGCCACACCAAGACAGTTACATTAGCCATGCCTGAGTCACCGAGGTTGGAGTGGAGAGGTTCTTCGGTGAGTGCTTTCAACCGGGTCATTTCCTTTATGAAGGCTCGACACATGGTCGAGAAGGGTTGCTTAGCTTATCTTGCTTTTGTGCGAGACACCACCGCCGAGTCTCCTACCATTGATTCAGTGCCTGTTGTTCGAGAGTTTTTCGGATATGTTTCCTTCAGATCTCCATGCATGCCTCCAGATCAAGATATAGACTTCTGCATTGATTTGGCCCCAGATACTCAGCCTATTTCTATTCCCCCTTATCGTATGGCTCCTAAGGAGCTAAAGGAGTTGAATGAGCAGATTGAGGAGTTGTTGGCCAAGGGGTTCATCAGGCCGATTGTGTAGCCGTGGGGTGCTCCAGTCTTATTTGTGAAGAAGAAGGATGGGTCTATGCGGATGTGCATTGACTAGCGTCAACTAAATAAAGTGACCATCAAGAATAAGTATCCTCTGCCGCGCATTGATGATTTGTTTGACCAGTTGCAGGGTGCTCGTGTGTTTTATAAGATTGATCTGAGATCGGGTTATCACCAATTGAAGATTCGGGATTCTGATGTTTCGAAGACGGCATTTCGCACCAGATATGGCCATTATGAGTTCTTAGTGATGTCCTTTGGTCTGACTAATGCCCCAGCAACATTTATGGACTTGATGAATAGGGTGTTCAGGCCGTTTATCGACTCCTTCGTTATTGTTTTCATTGACGATATACTGATCTACTCACGGAGCCTTGGTGATCACGAGCTACATTTGAGAGTTGTGCTTCAGACCTTGCGAGAGCAGAAGCTATATGCTATGTTCTCCAAGTGCGAGTTCTAGTTAGAGTCTGTGGCATTTCTGGGACATGTGGTTTCCGAAGAGGGTATCAAGGTTGATCCGTAGAATATTGAGGCAGTTCAGAGTTGGCCGCGTCCTACTTCAGCTTCAGAGATCAGGAGTTTTCTTGTTTTAGCAGGCTATTACCGTCGATTCGTGGAGGGATTCTCCTCTATTGCACCTCCACTTACTAGGTTAACTCATAATAATGCCTCGTTTTGATGGTCAGACGATTGTGAGGCGAGCTTTCAGAAGCTCAAGGAAGCATTGACTTCAGCAACAGTTCTATCATTGCCTTCCGAGTCAGGGATGTATACTGTATATTGCGACGCTTCACGCGTCGGGTTGGGATGTGTGTTGATGCAGGATGGCAGGGTTATTGCTTATGCTTCACGGCAGCTGAAGGTTCATGAGAAGAATTATCCTGTACATGACTTGGAGTTGGCGGCGATTGTTCATGCGTTAAAGATATGGCGACATTACTTGTCTGGTGCATCCTGTGAGTTCTACACTGATCACCGCAGTTTGCAGTACTTGCTTAAGAAGAAGGACCTTAATTTGAGGCAGCGGAGGTGGCTTGAGTTGTTAAAGGACTATGATCTTACTACTTTTTACCACCCGGGCAAGGCGAATGTAGTAGCGGATGCTTTGAGCAGGAGAGCAACGAGTATGGGTAGTTTGGCCTACATTACAGCTGAGGAGAGACCTTTAGCCCTGGACATTTAGTCCTTGGCCAATCGCTTGGTGAGATCGGACCTTTCAGAGCCTCGTCGAGTTCTAGCTCATGTGGTTGCTCAGTCTTCATTACTGGGAGACATTAAGGCTCGACAGTTTGATGATCCATGTTTGGCAGAGCTTCGGGATACGGTGGTCCAGGGTAAGGCCAAGGAGGTTTCTTTGGGCGAGAATGGTGTTTTGAGACTTTAGGGCCGATTGTGTGTTCCAGATATTGATGGCCTGAGGGAGAGGATTCTAGCAGAGGCGCACAGTTCTCGGTATTCTATTCATCCAGGAGCGACGAAGATGTATCGTGATTTGAAGCAGCATTACTGGTGGAGGAGAATGAAGAAGGATATAGTGTTGTATGTGGCTAGGTGTCTCAACTGTCAGCAGGTCAAGTACGAGCACCAAAGGCCAGGAGGCTTGTTTCAGCAGATGCCCATTCCTCAGTGGAAATGGGAGCGCATCACCATGGACTTCGTGGTTGGGTTGCCTCGGACTTTGCGGAAGGTTTATGCGGTTTGGTTCATTGTGGATAGATTGACTAAATCGGCGCATTTCATTCCTGTGGCTACTACTTATACGACAGAGAGGCTGGCTCAGATTTACATTCGGGAGATAGTCCGGCTACATGGTGTGCCGGTGTCCATCATATCAGATCGAGGTCCTCAGTTCACTTCGCATTTCTGGAGAGCCTTGCACAGCGAGATGGGCACTCAGATAGACCTCAGCTTAGCATTTCACCCTCAGACTGATGGCCAGTCAGAGCGTACAACTCAGATTTTGGAGGATATGCTCAGGGTTTGTGTGATTGACTTTGGAGGTCAGTGGGACCAGTTCTTGCCTTTGGTGGAGTTTGCATACAATAATAGCTATCAGTCCAGCATCGAGATGGCTCAATTCGAGGCTTTATATGGTCGACGATGTCGTTCTCCGATTGGGTGGTTTGAGCTTGGTGAGGCCAAGTTATATGGCACAGATTTGGTGAGAGATGCCCTGGAAAAGGTGAAGATTATTCAGGAGAGGCTCCGCACAGCTCAGTCTAGGCAGAAGAGCTACGCAGATCAGAGGGCACGTGATATAGCATTCATGGAGGGAGATAAGGTTATGTTGAAGGTTTCTCCGATGAAGGGCGTCATGAGATTTGGGAAGAAAGGCAAGTTGAGCCCCAGGTTTATAGGCCCTTTCAAGGTATTGAGGCGTGTCGGAGAGGTTGCTTATGAGCTTGCTTTACCTCCAGCCTTATCAGGAGTTCATCCAGTTTTTCACATACCCATGCTTCCGAGGTATCACGCCGACTTCTCACATGTGGTTGATTACAACACTATTTAGTTAGATGAGAAGTTGGGTTACGAGGAGGAGCCAGTTGCTATTATTGATAGGGAGGACTGCCAATTAAGGTCCAAGATAGTTTCTGCGGTTAAGGTCCAGTGGAGGGGCCAACCAGTTGAGGAGGCGACTTGGGGGTACGAGGAGGATATGCGGAGCAGATATCCACAGCAATTCATCACTCCAGGTATGATTCTAGACCCATTCGGGGACGAACGTTTGTTTAAGAGGGGGAGAATGTAATGACCCAGCCGGTCGTTTTGCATATTAGGATCCCGTTTCCTTAAATAAAACATTCCATAGCAGCTATTCCTGCTTTATGACTTGCGGGAGTGGGTGGTTCAGGATTTGGGGATGGTCTGGGTGATTTAGGAACATTTGGTTCCTTAAGGTTGGCCTAATTAGCCAAGTTTGACTTCGGTCAACAATTTGAGCAAATGACCTCGGAATCGAGTTCTGACAACTCCTGTAGCTCTGTATTATGATTTCGGACTTAGGCGTGTGTTTGGCTGGGGTTTTCGATGACCCGGGAGCATTTAGGCGCCCGAAATGGAAATCAGGATTTCCTTATATTTGAAATTTTGCTTGGGATGTGATTTAATGCTATCGGGGTCCGAGCGGAATTTCGGGACCAGGAATAGTTCCGTATAGTCATTTATGACTTGTCTGCAAAATTTGAAGTCATTCCGAGTAGTATAGACTCGTTCGACGCAATGAAGTGAATTATAGAATTCTTAAGTTCTTAAGTTGATTCGATTTGGTTTTGGGGTTGAATTTTGAGTTTAGTTGTTTTTTTCATGTTCCGAAAGTTCGAGCGAGTACGTATCATGAATTCATACTTTACGGTGCTTTTGGACGGGGTCCCGAGGGGCTCGGGTGTGTTTTAGACCCCCGGGAGCTAAGTTAGAAAAACCAAAAATTCTACTATCTGGTTTCCTTCTCTGCGATCGCAGAAGGTGGGTTGCGATCGCGGAGAAGGATTTGCTGGGCTAATGATTGTTCTCTGCGATCGCAGCCTCCCCTTTCGATGGCAGAGGTATGGGTTCCACACCTTTGCGATCGCAGCCTCTTCTCGCGATCGCATTGAGTCGCATCTAGGATGAGTGAGTTTGTTCTTCGCGATCGCAGGACACCTATGCGATCGCATAGTGTCGAGTCTGGGGGCCGGTCACTTTGTTCTTTATGATGGAAGGACCTCTGCCGCGATCGCATAGGTCAGGCAAGCTGGTCTTCCCGATCGCAGGCCTTAGGTCGCGATCGCATAGAAGCATTATCTAGGCAGTATATTAAATACGGGAGTCTGCCATTTTCCACCATTCCCACCTTCTTCCTTGAGCTTTTGGAGACATTTCAAGAGAGCTATTCCACCATTATTGTCAAGGTAAGTAAAACTCCATAATTTTTCTAGTTTTAACATCAACTCCTAGTTAAATGCCCCTTCTAAGTCCTAAAATTTATGAAATTGGGTAGTAATTTAGAGATTTTGGGAATCTTATGAATTATCAATTTTAGCCATGAATTCTAGAAAGAGCTTCAATAATTCTGATCCTTAGACTCCGGGTAATTGATTCCTTCAAGAATTTTCGAAATCCGAACGTGTGGGCCCGCGATCGAAATTTCGAAAATCTTCAAGAATGCTTAATTTTGGGATTTCTTATTAATTCTCCTTCTTTGAGCTTAGAATTGATTCAATTATACTATATTTGGCTAATTGCGAGCCAACGAGTGTAGATATCGGAGATTCGGGCGCATCCTTGATTCCAGGGGTGATTTCGTCGCTAGGTGAGTCTCCTTTCTAACCTTGTAAGAGGGAATTATACCCATAGGTGTTCTATGTGTTGTATGTTTGTGTTTTGGGGGCTACGTGCGTACCACGTTACGAGAGTCCGTACGTAGCACTACTATTGTCATGTCCGGGTGCTTAGGACCACAACATGCCATGTATTCTGCCTTAAATGAACTATATGCTTAGATTCATGCTTTTATAGATGTTACTGTTTCCCTGAGCTTTCATTTAATTAAATAATTGGAAAGGATTGTGGTGAAATGAACTTTACATTCTATGTGCGCATGTTGTCGCTTCGTAATTTACATCTCGCGAGCGAAATGTAATTTCCTTCACTCTTATGGGAGCGGGTCGTACGCCACAGCGGATTTATAGTGCACTCTTGGTATGGGCCGGTCGATCCCTGGCAGTGCACTGGGATTTAATTAAGAATGCACTTTTTGTACGGGCCGATCGATCTCCGGCAGTGCATGGACGAAGTTATACTATGATATGATATGATTACATTGATAGACACACTCTTGGTACGGGCCGGTCGATCCCCGACAGTGCGTAGGCATGATTATTCTTAAACATGCACTCTTGGTACGGGCCGGTCGATCCCCGGCAGTGCATAGCTATTCTTCCTCATGACTCCGACCGGTTGTCTTACTCCTGTGTGCGCATGACTGTTTGGTACCTTTTTCCTGATTTATGATTTGACAGATGTTTGGGAAAAGAGACAGGTGAGTTGTTACTGCTTTCAATATTTACTTGGAAACTCTGTATTCTCTTCACAATTGTGGTGCACTATTTACATGTCTACTGCTTCCCTTATGTCCTGTTTATTTCTATTACTGTTGGACCTTAGTGAGTATCGAGTCGACCTCTCGTCACTACTTCTTCGAAATTAGATGGGATACTCACTGGGTACATATTTATTTATGTACTCATGCTGCACTTTCTTTTCTTCTGTACTTGACTGTACAGGTCCGGAGGCTGGTATACCAGATAATCAGACCGGTGCTAGGTATTGATTGTGTGATCATACTTCACGGTGAGCTACTCTTCCTGGCGACTTCCTGGCAGCACCCTATAGTTTCTTTTGTCATATTCTCTGTCTATTGCATTCAGACTGAGGCTCTGTATATATTTTAAACATTGTATATTCAGTAGTTGCCCGTGACACTAGTTCCTTGCACACACGTAGTTTGTATTTTTGCTTTGGGCTGTGTATCTATATATTTGCTTCGGTTTGCCCCTGTGCCTTTATATTTTCATGATTTTTAATTTCGTATCATACTAGCATTATGTTAATTGTTTAAAATTGGTAATTTCCGACATGTTTAGATCAGACGGGCAAGGGGACAACATCTAGTGTCTTCTATATTGGCTTGCCTAACCCCGTTGTTGGGCGCCATCGCGACCTGAATTAGGATTTGGGTCGTGACATATAGCATGATTAAACATGAGTGCATAAGTAACAATTTACATTAATGTTGTCATTTATCCTAGAGACAGGATTTCTAAGTGATAGTGATAGTGTCAAAATGAGATACTGAAAACAGTATACATGAAACCTAGGAGCATGGTATTGTCACGACCCGAAATCTCACCTTTGGGCCATGACTGTGTCTAACGTTGAACCCGCTAGACAAGCCAACATTTGAACCAAATAAACTCATCAACAAATATCCCAGAACTGGTGTCACATACTCACGAACTGTCTATGAGATTACTGAATACAATTGTCTGAAAATAAGTACATATGACTGTCTATGAAACTATAAAATAAGACAGAACTGAAAGAGAAGGGTAGAAGGTGACGCCAAGGCCCACGAACGTCTGCGGGTCTACCTCGAGGTCTCCTGAGTGAACTGGTGGAATGCTCCCTCCCTCAGTGTCCACCTGGTTTGGCTGCATAGTCTGCACAACATAAAGAAGTGCAGGTGTAGCATCAGTACAACCGACCCCATGTACCGAGTAAGTGTCAAGCCTAACCTCGGCGAAGTAGTGACGAGGCTAGGACCGACAACGATTTACATACCTGTGCAATTCTATATAATAACAGGAAAATATCGACGGAAATAAACAGTATAAACAGATACGGGGAAAAACACGCTGGGGATAAGAGGGGCAATAAATAGTGGCATAGTGGAACAGGGTAACAACTGAAATGTAATAGTAAAAGCAGGAATCTAATGCCTCACAACAGATAATGAATAACACAAGGCACGGCATGTCCCCTCGTGCAGCACCTCACAAATCACTCGCCACGGAATGTCCCTTCGTGCATAAATAATAAACAATCATCACGGCATGTCCCCTCGTGTGATAAAACATGAACAATCAGCATGACATGTCCCCTCGTGTGATAAATAATAAACAATCAGCACGGCATGTCCTCTCGTGCGATAAATAATAAACAATCAGCACGGCATGTCCCCTCGTGCGATAAATAATAAACAATCATCACGGCATGTCCCATCATGCGACCAATAATAAACAAACAACAATATAATGCGAAAACTAACAATAAGAAATCTTAATTGTACAGAAAAACTCAACCAAATTCAATCGTCACGGCAAGGGATTCAGCTATGACCAAACTCGCTTAGAAATACAATTTCAACAGTAAAAGCCTCAACTGAACAATTAGTAAATAATTTCCCACGTCATGAAACAACATCAATGTATCACTCCTAAATCACAAATTATTCATAGTACGGATAATATCAAGAACACGATACAATTCATCACAATTGACTCACGGGCATGCTTGACCGCAACATATAGGCACTCGTCACCTCGCCTATACGTTGGACATGAATTACACATAGCAAACAAGACTCTATACCTATTCCCTCAAGCGAAGGTTAGGCCAAACACTTACCTCGGCTCCAAAGTGCAAGTCAATCCTCAATCACAGCCTTTCCTCTCGAATCCAACTCCGAGTCGATAATATCAAGACATAATTGATTTATTAACATCAATAATTACTCAAAAACCCAATTCCAAAGCCTAATTATACATTCTCTACCATTCTTCCAAAAATACCAGAATTCGACCCCGGGCACGCTTGGTCCAAACACAAGGCTCAGACCAAAACCCGATTACCCATACCCCCACGAGTCCAAATATATAATTTGTTTTGAAATCCGACCCTAATTTGAGGTTGAATTACCCAAAATCCCATAAACCCTAACTCTACTCCAAACCCCTAATTCCTACTTTGATTTTAAGATTTTAGGCCTAGATTCTAGTGATTAGGGAAGGAAAATTAAAGAAATTGGGGTTAGGAACACTTACCCAAATGGTTATGGAGGAGAAAATGGCTTGGAGGTCTTCAATGTGGCTTGGAGAAGAAGAAGGAAGTGAAAATTATGAAAATCCCATATGGTATTCTGTTTTTGGGGTATTTTAATAACTGTGAAAAATTACCCTTCGCGTTCGCGAAGGGTTAACTGCTGGGACCTACCCGTTCGGGGAGCCAGGGCCGCGTTCGCGAAGGTCAGACTTCCTAGGCCTCCGCATTCGCGAGCCTACGCCCGCGTTCGTGAAGAACAAAATTCCCCGGCCCCCCGACCTCACCCTAAGCCTACGTGTTCGCGTACAAGCACTGTCCAGTGCTCCGAGTTCGCGTAGAGTAAAACCCAGGCCACCATTATTGACCCTTCGCGTTCGCGAGCCCTTGGCCGCGTTCGCGAAGGGTATTACACCAGACACCAGCAAATCATAAAAACACAATATTATTCCACTTTGCACACCATGTTAACTACCCGAAACTCACCCGAGCCCTCGGGTCTCCAAACCAAAAACACACACGACTCCCAAATCATCCTACGGACTTATTCAAGCATTTAAATCAAAAAAATATCATCAAAATTAATGAATTAAACCTCAAAATTTATAAAATTTTCTTAAAACTTCATAAGGTTCAATTATTCCGATTTTTATCCGAAATACGTCATTTCAAGTCCATTTTACACCAAATTTCACATATAGCTCACATAATATATATTAAACCTGTTCCGGGCTCCGGTACCATATTACGGGCCTGACAACACAGGTTTCACATTGATGTTCATTTTCATAAGCCTTTATTATTTTTAGAAAACAATTTTCTTTAAAAATTCATTTCTTGGACTTGGGACCTCGGAATTCGATTCCGGGCATACGCCCAAGTCCCATATTTCCCTACGGACCCTCCGGGACCGTCAAATCACGGGTCCGAGTCCGTTTACCAAAAATATTGACCAAAGTCATTTTTATTCAATTAATTATCATAATTTCAATTCTTTATCAAGTTTCCACATGAAGGCTTCCCGTCCACGCGCCCGGGATGCGCACGCACATCGAGGTGAGATTAACGGAGGCTTTCGGGGCCTCGAAACACAGTCATAGTCAAATTTACATAGGATGACCTTTTGGGTAATTACAATCTCCACCTCTAAAACAAACGTTCGTCCTCGAACGAACATAGAAAGGTACCTGAAACGGGAAAAAGATGGGGATATAGGCTCCGCGTATCGAACTCGGACTCCCAAGTAGCTGCCTCAACAGGCTGACCTCTCCACTGAACACGAACCGAAGGATAACTCTTCGATCTCAACTTACAAACCTGCCGAGCCAAAATGGCTACCGGCTCCTCCTCAAAAGACAAATCCTTGTCCAACTAGACACCGCTGAAATCAAGTACATGAGATGGATCCGCAATATACCTCAGGAGCATAGACACATGAAACACCGGGTGTACGGATGATAAGCTCGGCGGCAAGGCAAGTCTGTAGGCCATCTCTGTTACCTTATCCAATATCCCAAATGGACCAATGTGCCTAGGGCTCAACTTGCCCTTCTTCCCGAACCTCATCACGCCCTTCATAGGCGACACTTGAAGAAATACCAGGTCTCCTATCATGAATGCCAAATCTCGAACTTTGCGATCCGCATAACTCTTCTTCCTGGACTGAGCTGTACGAAGTCTATCTTGAATAATCTTCACCTTGTCCAAGGCATCCTGGACTAGCTCAGAACCCAACAATCTGGCAACTCCTGGCTCAAACCATCCGACTGGAGACCGACACTGTCTACCATACAACGCCTCATACGCAACCATCTGAATGCTCGACCGGTAGCTGTTGTTGTAGGAAAACTCAGCTAAAGGCAAGAACTGGTCCCATGAACCACCAAAGTCAATAATACAAGCCCGCAACATATCCTCCAAAATCTGAATAGTCCGCTCGGACTGACCGTCCGTCTGAGGATGGAATGCTGTGCTCAAATCAATTTGTGTGCCCAACTCTCGCTAAAATACTCTCCAGAAATGGGAGGTAAACTGAGTACCTCTGTCTTATATAATGAACAAGGGCATACCATGCAATCGAACAATCTCCCTCATATATATCCTAGCCAACTTCTCAGCTGAATATGAATTTGATACCGGAATGAAGTGCGCTGAATTGGTCAGCCTATCCACCACAACCCAAACCGTATCAAACATCCTCTGAGTCTGTGGGAGTCCAACTACAAAGTCCATGGTCACACGCTCCCACTTCCACTCAGGAAGCTGAATCTGCTGCATCAAACCACCGGGTTTCTGGTGCTCGTACTTAACCTGCTGACAGTTCAAGCACCGAGCTACATAAGCTACAATATCCTTCATCCTCCACCACCAATAAAGCTGCTGCAAGTCCTGGTACATCTTTGCGGCGCCCGGATGAATGGAATACTGGGAACCATGGGCCTCATGTAGTATCAACTCACGAATACCATCAATATTAGGTACACAAATACGGCTCTGCATCCGCAGAACTCCCTCATCATCAGCCGTAACATGCTTGGCACCTCTGTGCCGGACTGTATCTCTAAGAAGACATAAATGAAGATCATCATACTGTCTGGCCCGAATACCGTCATACAATGAAGAACGGGCCACTGTATGGGCCAACACACTGCCAGTCTCAGAAACCTCCAACCTCACAAATCGGTTGGCTAAAGCCTGAACATCCAACGCAAGAGGTCGCTCTCCGACTGATAAATAAGCTAGACTGCCCATACTGACTGACTTCCGGCTCAAAGCATCAGCCACCACATTGGCCTTCCCCGGATGATAAAGAATGGTAATATCATAATCCTTCAGTAACTCTAACCACCTTCTCTTTCTCATGTTCAACTCCTTTTGCCTGAATAGATACTTTAAACTCTTATGATCCGTAAACACCTTACAAGGCACACCATACAAGTAATGCCTCCAAATCTTCAATGCATGAACAATAGCTGCAAGCTCCAGATCATGAACTGGATAGTTCTTCTCATGAATCTTCAACTGACGAGAAGCATAGGCGATAACCTTGTCACCCTGCATCAACACTGCACCAAGCCCAACCTGTGACGCATCACAATACACGATATACGGTCCTGAACCTGTGGACAAAACTAACACTGGTGACGTGGTCAAGGCCGTCTTGAGCTTCTGAAAGCTCGCCTCACACTCATCCGACCACGTGAACTAGGCACACTTCTGGGTCAACCTGGTCATCGAGGCTGCGATAGGTGAAAAGCCCTCCACAAATCGGCGATAATAACCTGCTAAGCCCAATAAACTCCAAATCTATGTAGCTGAAGTGGGTCTAGGCCAATCTTTGACTGCTGAAATCTTCTTGGGATCCACCTGAATACCCTTTGATGAAACCACATGGCCTAGAAATGCAACTGAACTCAACAAAAAATTACACTTGGAGAATTTGGCATACAACTGACTATCCCTCAAAGTCTGGAGGATAACTCTAAGGTGCTGCTCATGCTCCTCTCGGCTGCGAGAGTATATCAATATATCGTCAATGAAAACAATAACGAATGAGTCCAAATAAGGCCTGAACACTCGGTTCATCAACTCCATAAAAGCAGCGGGGGCATTTGTCAACCCGAATGACATCACCAAAAATTCATAATGCCCATAACGAGTGCGAAAGGTAGTCTTAGGAACATCTGAAGCCCTAATCCTTAGCTGATGGTAACTCAATCTCAAGTCTATCTTGGAAAACACTGTAGCACCCTGAAGCTAGTCAAATAGATCATCAATCCTCGGTAGAGGATACTTATTCTTGATAGTAACCTTACTCAGATGCCGGTAGTCAGTACACATCCTCATCGAGCCATCTTTCTTCTTGACAAACAACACTGGAGCACCCCAAGGAGAAACACTAGGCCTAATGAAGCCTTTATCCAACAAATCCTGCAACTTCTCCTTCAATTCCTTCAACTCTGGCGGGGCCATACGATACGGTGGAATAGAAATGGGTTGAGTGCCCTGAGCCACTTGGATACAAAAGTCAATATCCCTGTCGGGTGGCATACCCGGCAGGTCAGCAGGGAAAACCTCTGAGAACTCACGAACCACAAGTACAGACTCCATAGAAGGAACCTCAGCACTAGAATCACGAACATAGGCCAAATAGGCCAAACAACCCTTCTCAACCATACGCCGAGCCTTCATAAAAGAAATAACTCTGCCAGAAGAATGACTAGGAGTCCTTCTCCACTACAAATGAGGCACACCTGGAAAGGCCAAGGTCACTGTCTTGGCATGACAGTCCAGAATAGAATGATAGGGAGATAGCAAATCCATACCCAATATAACATCAAAGTCCACCATATCCAGAAGCAAAAGATCAACCCGAGTCTCCATACCACCAATAACTACTAAGCAAGCACGGTAGACTCGATTTACCACAATAGAATCACCCACCAGGGTAGACACATATACAGGAGCACTCAGGGAATCACGGGACATGCTCAAATAAGGGGAAAAATATGAAGACACATAAGAGAAAGTAGAACCCGGATCGAATAATACCGAAGCATCTCGACTGCAAACTGATACCGTACCTGTGATAACTATGTCAGAGGCCTCAGCCTCAAGCCTGGCCAGAATAGCATAGCATCGGGGTGGAGCCCCTCCAACCTGCACATCTTTGGGTCTACCTGCTACGGGCTGACCCCTACCTCTCATGACCTGCCCTCTACCTCTATGAGTCTGACCTCCACCTCTAGCACCACGACCACCCCTAGCTGGCTGAGGGAGCGAGGGTGCACCTGATGCGGGAACCATGGCACGGGAACCCTGATACTGAGAACCATCAAAACCTCGGGGGCAAAACCTGGAAATATGCCCCATACCATCGCAAGTGTAGCAAGTCTTCGGCTGCTGAGAATACTGACCCTGGAACTGTCCCTGACGACCAGAATGACCACCCTGAAGACTCTGAATCGGCGGTGCACTGATGGGAGCTGATGGTGCACAGCGGGATGCATAGAGTGGTGACTGATAAGGCCTAGGGGAATGACCTCTGCCGAAGGAATCTCTGCCTCCAGACGGGGCACCACTGAAACGGCCAAAATAACGAGATCTCTTGTCAGACCCCTGACCACCACCCTTGGATAATACCATCTCAATGTGTTTGGCCACGTCAGCTGCATCCTGAAAGGAGATACCAGTACCCGTCTCCCTGGCCATCTAAAGTCTGATAGGCTGAGCCAGACCCTCAATAAATCTCCGAACCCTCTCCCGATCAGCGGGAAGTATCATAAGTGCATGCCTGGCTTGAGTGATGAACCTGGTCTCGTACTGAGTGATATACATAGATCCCTGCTGGAGGCGCTCAAACTGCCTCCGAAGATCCTCTCGCTGAGTAATGGGAAGCAACTTCCCCAAGGCACGGCATGTCCCCTCGTGCATAACCTCACAAATCACTCGGCACGGAACGTCCCCTCGTGCATAAACAATAAACAATCATCACGGCAGGCCTCCTCGTGTGATAAATAATGAACAATCAGCACGGAATGTCCCCTCGTGCGATAAATAATAAACAATCAACACGGCATGACCCCTCGTGTGATAAATAATAAACAATCAGCACGGCATGTCCCCTCGTGCGATAAATAATAAACAATAAACACGGCATGTCCCCTCGTGCGATAAATAATAAACAATCAGCACAGCATGTCCTCTCGTGCGATAAATAATAAACAATCAACACGGCATGTCCCCTCGTGCGACCAATAATAAACGAACAACAATTTAATGCGAAAACTAATAATAAGAAATCTTAAGTGTACATAAATACTCAACCAAATTCTATTGTCCCGGCAAGGGATTCAGCTATAACCAAACTCGCTTAGAAATACAACTTCAACAGCAAAAGCCTCAACTGAACAATTAATCAATAATTTCCCACATCATGAAACAACATCAATGTATCACTCCTAAATCACCAGTTATTCATAGTACGGAGAATATCTAGAACACAATAGAATTCATCACAATTGACTCGCGGGCATGCTTGACCGCAACATATAGGCACTCGTCACCTCGCCTATACGTTGGACATGAATTACACATAGCAAACAAGACTCTATACCTATTCCCTCAATCGAAGGTTAGGCCAAACACTTACCTCGACTCCAAAGTGCAAGTCAAGCCTCAATCACAACATTTCGTCTTGAATCCAACTCCGAGTCGATAATATCTAAACATAATTGATTTATTAACATCAATAATTACTCAAAAACCCAATTCCAAAGCCTAATTATACATTCTCTATCATTCTTCAAAAAATACCACAATTCGACCCCAGGCCTGGTTGGTCCAAACACGAGGCTCGGACCAAAACCCGATTACCCATACCCCCACGAGTCCAAATATATAATTTGTTTTGAAACCCGACCCCAATTTGAGGTTGAATTACCCAAAATCCCATAAACCCTAACTCTACTCCAAACCCCTAATTCCTACTTTTATTTTAAGATTTTAGGCCTAGGTTCTAGTGATTAGGGAAGGAAAATGGAAGAAACTGGTGTTAGGAACACTTACCCAAAACGTTATGGAGAAGAAAATAGCTTGGAGGTCTTCAATGGGGCTTGGAGAAGACGAAGTGAAAATTATGTCCCGTATGGTATTACGTTTTTGGGGTATTTTAATAACTAGGCAAAATTACCCTTCTTGTTCGCGGGCCCCTGGTCGCGTTCGCGAAGGGTTAGCTGCTGGGACCTACGCGTTCGCGGAGCCAGGGCCGCGTTTGCGAAGGTATGACTTTCTAGGCCTCCGCGTTCGCGAGCCTACGCCTGCGTTCGCGAAGAACAAAACTCCCCTGCCCCCCGACCTCACCCTAAGCCTACGCGTTCGCACCCCGGGGGACGCGTTCGCGTAGAAGCATTGTCCAGTGCTCCGCGTTCGCGTCTCCCTCTACGCGTTCGCGTAGAGTAAAACCCAAGCCACCATTATTTACCCTTCGCGTTCGCGAGCCCTTGGCCGCATTCCCGAAGGGTATTACACCAGACAGCAGCAAATCATCAAAAACACCAGATTTTTCCACTTTGCACACCTAGTTAACTACCCGTAACTCACCCTAGCCCTCGGGTCTCCAAACAAAAAACACACACGACTCCCAAATCATCCTACGGAATTATTCAAGCATTTAAATCACCAAAATATCATCAAAATCAATGAATTACTTAAAACTTCATAAGGTTCAATTATTCAAAATTTTATCCGAAACATGTCATTTCAAGTCCGTTTTACACCAAATTTCACAGATAGCTCACATAATATATATTAAACCTGTTCCGGGCTCTGGTACCATATTACGAGCCCGGTAACATAGGTTTCACATCGAGGTTCATTTTCATAAACGTTTATTATTTTCAAAAAACAATTTTCTTTAAATATTCATTTCTCAGACTTGGGACCTCGGAATTTGATTTCGGGCATACGCCCAAGTCCCATATTTCCCTACGGACCTTCTGGGGTCGTCAAATCACCGGTCCGGGTCCTTTTACCAAATTCAACTTTATTCAATTAATTATCATAATTTGAATTCTTTATAGAGTTTCCACATGAAGTCTTGCCGGCCACGCGCCTGGGCTACACACGCACATCGAGGTGAGATTAGTGGAGGCTTTCGGGGACTCGAAACACAGTCATAATCAAATTTACATAGGATAACCTTTTGGATCATCACATGTATCTAATGCATGATATGCTTGCATGTATCCTAAACATGATATCTAATGCACGAATAAGAAAAAGAGTAAACCTAAAGCATGATTTCTACCCATTGATGCATATAACCTATGTATCTACCCTTCCTTTTCACTATCCATCCCAATATTTTTTTACAATAGTTATTACAAACAAATATTGAATGAATTACATAAGTAGATAAGGAAAAATAAGAAGTTACACTATAGGGAGCCTAAAAATAGGCCCAAATTTCCAGAATTTCAAATGCTAGGTTATTTCATAGCCTTTCTCAATATCCGGGTGTGTCGGAAATCCATAAGAACCTCAAGGGATCCCGGGCAGTGCTCATACCAAGATTTCACAACCTTAATGGGGTAAGTGTAGTGTGGAAGATCCAGCTCTAATGCATCATAGTTCAGAGGGATCTCTTAGGGATCCCTAAGCAGTCACACATTAGAGGGGTAGAACTTAAAGGTCTAAGAGTAGAGTGAGAGTGCGTGACATAGTTTTGAAAAGATTTGAGTAGGAAATAGTTTGAAAAGAGACTTGTCTGAAATAGTTTTGTAAAGCAACAGAGATGTGTCATAGAACAACTTTTGAAAAGAGAGTAGCGTAATAAGCAGCTGACCAAACAAAGCACCCAAAACATGTTCAGACACAACCAAGGAACATAGAACCAAGGAAGGTTCAGCAACACCAATCTTCATACAGGGGTAATGGGGATTGGATACACATAGAGCACATAGGTATACACATAGTTAAAGGAGCATCTAAGTACATAATCAACAATATACTAAAGGGGTTAAAGTACAGTATGCACTTCAGAATTGACACAGAACCAAGTAACTTAAGGTACAAGTTGTCTTGCCAAAGACATGTTATTACTAAAACCAAAGTAAGCATACAAGGGAACAGGGTGCATTGAGACCTACCACAGAAGAGGGGGGAGGGGGATAACATTTCATAAGCATGCTGATAAAGCAGTAAAGTATACATATTAGTTGCAAACTGAACAACAAAACTACAAGTAAAAATAGACTAAAAACAAGATGAATTGAAGTAGTAAAAAAACATGTTTTTTTTGAAACTCGAATTAAAATCAGGACATACCAGTATAGAATATAGTAAACAAAGAAGGAAGAACCAGAGAGTATAGTAATCAGCCTTGGCTTACAGCCGGCTGACTAACGAGTAACCAGAGAAAACAGAGACAGAAAAGAGTTTTTTTGTGTAAGAGAAATTTTTTTTGAACCCAATGTGTTCGTGTACGTGTTAATGAGAGAACACATGTATATATGCAAGTTGAAACTAGGTAGAAATAAGGTAAGAGTCCATAGTCAAGCAGTAAATAGGGGATCAGAATCAATCAACACAAAATCAATTTAACTTCTCCCTCCAATTGAGGAGTTAAATTTCAAAAGGTAATAAACATGTAATCAATAAGTAAAGATACCATATGAGGCTGAATATGACACACAAGGAAAGAATTTCAGTATAGTAAAAGTATAAAACTTGTAATAGAGGCTAAGTTCAGAATATTCCAATTAAGGAAAGACTTGAGAATCGGTTTAACAACATGGTCCACTATAGAATAAGTTAAGGAAATATCTTAAAGGTTAAAATCAGTAGAGATTATCACAAGAAATCAATGAAGGATCAATCACAGAGATTCAAAGATTCAAAAATAGCAAATAATACTGATTTAGGAGAAATTAACATTAATTTATGAGAACAATCAGAATAAATACACATTACGCAAAAATCAGAAACTCTAATCTCACAAAATTAGGGATTCACATAGAACATAGTAAATGATTAAAGAAATTAGCAGAATAAACATGGTATGATCGAAAAAACAAAGAGTCAGAAACCCTAATGATCATAGTAGCAAGAATCACATAGAAAATAGTAACAATTAGAGGGATTAATAGAACAAGCACAATATAAGCGGAAGAAACAAAGAATCGGAAAGCCTAATGAGCAAAAATAGGGTCAAATCATAGAAACTTATAAAGCTCATGATAAACTAGCACATATACCGATTAGGTGAGCATATTATCAAAGAAAGACTCAGAAACCCAGGATTAGGACTAAGAACTTTGGTGTTTTTAAACATAATAACTCATAAAAAAGAGAAAACTTAAATAAACGTCTAAACATAGTGAAAATCATAAGATAATACTAAAACCAGAAAGGAAAAGCCATTTTTAAATGGGGTCGAGAAACCCTAGTTTGAAAACGAAGAGTCGTTTTAGAGAAAATCGGAAAATCTTTAAGGAAAACAACAAAATAGCTCAAAGAGGAAGAAAATCGGCTTAGAAACCACAGGTTCTAGTCAGAGGTGACAAGATCTTACTAGGACGACCATGAACGTCCTGAGAATGACATGAGAAGCCATGGGGGTGAGTGGAACGACCCCTAATTCCTTTGAGGACCTCAAGGAAGCAGTAACCCGGCATAGGAAGGAGCCATGAGGGCTGGGATGATGGTGAGACCACCATAGTTACCGCTGAGTGACGGCCAGTGAGAGCATAGGTTAGCAGAGAGTGTTTGAGAGATGGGAGAGATGTGTAACGGCCTAGAGAATAGATAAATGAGAGGAAGGAATGAGGGTTTGGGGTGGGGGGGGGTTAGTGTTAGGAATAATTAAGGCAAGAAGGGATCTAGACCGTTGATTAAAATGATCAACGGTCTAGATTAAAATGGGTATTGGGTCGGGTAGATTTAAGTGGATTGGGCTTGGGTTTGGGTTGTTTTTAATTGGGGTTGGGGTCACGTTTATTTAGGCTAATATTGAAATACATTAGGCCATTTGTTAAATACCCCATTAAATTAAATAAAGTAATTTATAAAATAGCTAGTAATTGTAAAAATGAATTTCATGCATAGAAAATATTTTTAAAATGATTACTTAGTATTTAAAACAATACAAATGATTAATTTTGGAAGAAAATAGTATAAAATCATATGATTGGGCTATAATTGCAAAGTTATTGCAATTATAGCCAAAAGGTGCCAATTTGGCTAATTGTTAAATACTTTGGCCTTAATAAGACCATAAACAATAAACAAAATAAAGAAAAATGCTTTTGAAATCATTTGTAATGCAATTTATAATATTTAATTGGAAATAAAATGATGAATAAAAATAAAATTATAGGAAAATTATGGAAAATTACCAGTTGCTATTAATGCATGATTTTGAATATTTAAAATATTTTTGGGAATAAATTGTGTATCAACAGCTGCCCCTCTTTACCCGGAAAGGATGAAAGAGTTTGTCGGGTAAAGATATGATGGCCAATTTTGACCGAGCGAAACGGTTTGAAAGATTAAGGCCGCACCCTGGCTTCTAAGTTGCCTACATATCCCTGGTTTTACAGGAATCAGACCGTATGCAGTTCGGGAGTCATCGGCGAAGTATACCGGTGAAGCCGTTACAAGAACGGACGCAATGCCTAGGGCTGGATGAGTGGATAGCTTACGGAAGAGGTTAGGTTTGATATGGCTGGGAGGACTGGAGCGGGACCGCTCCTGCTGTGATAGCCGTCGCTCGCCGGGTTACCTGCAAATAAATCAATACAAGCGTATATTGTGCATAACTTTAAACAAGATGCAGGTTCCCGTTGGACTGTGAATGTTGTCTTCGGACGCTTAAGGATGACGTCCTTAGACCATGACGTCTTGGGCCATGTATTATTTGATGAGAGATTTGCAGGCTATGAAATGATGTTCTCGGGCCATGAAGATGGTGCCTCCGAACTATGACGCCTTTGAATAATTATATGCAAAATTGACAGAGATCCTCAGGCCATGACATGATGTTCTCGGTCCATGAAGATGGTGCCTCCGAACTATGACGCCTTTGGAAAGGTTGGCGATATTTCAACCCATGAATTCAATAATATGACTTCCCAAGACAGAGCTTAGTGTTGGGAAATGGAGCGCAGAGCTTAGCCCGAAGGTGAAGCGAAGTAAATAATGCTTGAGAGATGGCGCTTAGTCTCAGTGAAAAAATGTAAATTGGAGTAGGTTTGTTTAGATGGAAGGCAGAAAATTAGCCTTATGCAAATGGAGGTAGAGCTTAACCTCAGGCAGATAGGAAGGCAGAGGGTAGCCTTATGCAAATAGAGGTAGATCTTAACCTCATGCACATAGGAAGGAAGAGAGTAGCCTTATACATGGGAAGGCAGATGATTAGCCTTATGCAAATGGAAGGAAGAAAATTAGCCTTATGCAAATGGAGGTAGAGCTTAACCTCATGTAGATGGAGACAAAGCTTAGTCTCATGCAAATGAAGGCAGAGCTTAGCCTTATGCATATGCAAGGGGAAGGCAGAAGATTAGCCTTATGCAAATGGAAAGGCAGGAGATTGGCCTTATGCAAATGAAAGGCAGGAGATTAGCCTTATGCAAATGAAAGGCAGAAGATTAGCTTTATGCAGATGGAAGGTAGAGATTAGCCTTATGCAAGGGAAAGCAAAATATTAGCTTTATGCAAGGGAAGGTAGAAGATTAGCCTTATGCAAATGGAGGTAGAGCTTAACCTCATGCAAGATGATTTAAATAATAAATGACAGTAGAATTTCTTAGCTAGCAGCGGGCTTTGATATTGCGACTGTTGTGGGCATTGTGATTACAGAGCATTATTTGTTTGTGCTGATAGAAAATGTCGGCATGTGCGATGGCTTCGTGCTCGTTCTTTGGGCGGACAGTAAATTTTGGCTTTTGCAACTGTGTGGAGGTTTGTGACTTCTTTGCACGTTTATTCTTTGTTCCTGCATCCAAAGAAAAATCGTGAGTTATGTAAATGGGGAAGGTTGGTTCGTATCCCCGCTGTCTCTGCTTGCCTTTCTTGGCTTGGTTTGATGATCATGTGCATACCATCGGGGTAGCATTTACTGAACAGAGCTATTTTATGAAAGCAAGCATGCACACTTTCGAAAGACATAGTATATATATTTTAAGAAATTTAGATGAACGAACGACTGAGACCCGATTCAAGACATTGCAACCTCTCTTGCTACGGAATTTTAAGGGTCCTCCTCAAAATTCTGCCCCAGTTAGATGGGTTGAAGACTCTAACTGTTGCACATGCTGTGATCGGCTGAACTTGCTTCGGAATTTTGAGGGTCCTCCTTAAATTTCTGCCCAATTTCCAATTGCGGGGGAAAATGAATTTTTTATTGAATTATGATCGAACCCATAGGGCTGCCTATGTATCTCCTCTTAAACGGGAATCAGGTCAGGCGTAGTTCAATTTACATCATCGAGAGACGCATATAAAGTTACACATAATATCGTTTGACTGCATCTGAATTGATTGGCTTTGGCCAGACTTCTCCGTCCATTTCTGCAAGTATAAGTGCTCTTCCTGTCAATACTCGATGAACCATATACGGACCTTGCCAGTTCGGAGAGAATTTCCCTTTGACTTCATCTTGTTGGAAAGATCTTCTTTAACACCATCTGCCCTGGTGTGAACTGTCTTGGCTTAAATCTTTTGTTGAAGGCTCTCAACATTCAGTTTTGATAAAGTTGTCCATGACATACTGCATTCATTCTTTTTCCGTCTATGAGGGCTAGTTTCTCATAATGATTCTTTATGTATTCCGCATCATTGAGCTCATCTTCTTGCATGATTCTTAAGGAAGGAATCTCTACTTCGGTGGGAATAACAGCTTCCGTACCATAAACCAGCAAGTAAGGAGTAGACCCAGTTGATGTAAGGACTGTTGTGCGGTAGCCCAGCAAAGCAAATGATAACTTTTCGTGCCACTTTTTGTGCTTTTATATCATCTTCCTTAATATCTTCTTGATGTTCTTATTGGCGGCTTTTAAAGCTCCATTTATCTGAGGTCTATAGGCTGTGGAGTTCTTGTGCTTGATTTTGAAAGTCTCGCACATGGATTTTATCAGGTCACTGTTGAGATTGGAGCCGTTTTCGGTGATGACTGACTCTGGAACTTCGAACCGACAAATGATACGGTCGCGGACAAAGTCTGCCACGACTTTCTTAGTCACTGCTTTGTAAGATGCTGCTTCGACCCATTTAGTGAAATAATCGATTGCTACCAAGATGAACCTGTGTCCATTTGAGGTTGTAAGCTAGATTGGTCCAATGACGTCCATTCACCAGGCGGCGAACGACCAAGGTGAGCTTGTTGCATTAAGCTCATTTGGGGGTACCTAAGGCCCCAGAAAATTTTGCTAAGCAATTTAGGATTGCGGGATGCCATGTAGTCTAATTATAATATTGTATGTGCTATAAATGTGATGTAAATGAATTAGATAAGGTAAATAAGTGTATAAGTCATATAATAAGTAATGTGGGGTCAAAGGAGAGGCCTAAGTCTAAGTCAAATTGGAAAATTTCATAATAGTCTAAAATTCCAAATGTGTTTGCACAAGTCCACACTTTGAACGAGCATAACTAAATATATGTAAGGTCTTATGTGGTGAACAACCTATCAAATGAAAGGACTTTGAGTCTAGTTTCCAACTCTTCATATCGTTCGTCATTTGGACATTCCTACACAAAGTTATGATCAGATTACCAAAGGCTGGAAAAATGCGATCCTCTGTGAAATCTGCAATCGCAAAACCATAATGCGGTCCACATTTTTAATTTGCGATCCAAATCTGGTCACAAAATGGCTTAGTGTAGCCCCGTTTTGGGCACCTGTTTCGCGATGCATTTTGCAGCCCACATTCTTGTTTTGCGGTCCATTATGCGACCAAATACCCGGTTTTAATTGTTTATTTTTCCTATTTTTATAACCCGACCCCATTTTAAAAAATAGGGTTAGGGGCTACATTTGGGGTCATTTTCTACTGATTTTAGAGAGAGTTGACATCAGTATAGAGAGAGAAAGAAGGATCCTAGCTTCATAATCACCCAAGTCTTGCTCAAGTCTTCAAGAATCAAGGAAGATAACTACTAGATTGTGTTTCCATCCGGGTAAGTCCTACTTCCAAAATTTCATGCAAGAGGTTAAGGGTTCAAATATGTTGTGGGGGTTATAAATAAGCCATGCATGTGGGACAAAGTTGTAGTATGTGATATTAAAAGAACTAATTTGGGCAGTTCATGTTAAAGGTTGTTGAGGGTAGATGGAATTGCCATTTTTTAAACCTTGTAGTCTACTTCACATGTTAGGTGTTTGATGAAATTCCTAAGAGAGTTACACCATGGGAAATCTTCCTAATTATTATTCAATTTCCGCTATCTCTTTATAGATTATTATTACTAGACGTGTTGGTTTATTGTAGAAACTTAAAGAAAGCTCAACTAGGTATGTTGGCTAAACGTCCTCCTTCGGAAAGAAATTCCATAATGTTTTCCAAAGGTTTAAGTATAATCAGCTCGAATTCCAAATTTCTTTATTTCGGGTCATCCCGTATGAACTTACAAACTTGATTATTTCGAATTAGCATATTATCGAAAAATAGAGTTTAAAGTATAATTTGTTTATTAAAATGGTATGTCTTTGAGTCGTGTTCTAAATGATAACTAGTATACCAATTGGGTGAAGAAAAACTCGATATGCTTAATACTCCTAATTTCTCCTACGTGTGCTTAATGACTTGATTGAGTATGTTTGGTTGTTGATAATCTATAGAGGTGTTGAAAATGAATTGAATGAACTGGGAAAGAGTAATTCAAGAATAATTGGTGTATTGCTTGTTTATGACTTTGATGTATGTTCCTATTGCTGGTCGGTATGCCCTAATCTTTGAGAAGAAACCTTTTGTGTTTAAAGTTTCAATTGCTGATGAACTTTGTATATATGATTTCTATAATACTTTGTATGTTGGAAATGAGTGGTGATCCTTGAAACTGAAAGAAGGGAAGTATGGAATATGAAATACGGCCATCGTGCCATGAATAGAGAAATTTGAAAAAGGTCCAAAAAGCCGAGGAAATATTGCTATTATGAGAGGTTATAAATGCTAACAAAGATTTGTACAATGTGAACGATTTCTGAGATGGATACATATATGCATATATGTTACCTTTATGTGCATACTAACTAAAAATGTTTTTGGGAGTATCATTACCAAAACCGAGGAAGGGTGGGTCATAATGCCCACACCTGAAACTATACATGCCGGTGTAGGGGTGGATTGTGGATTTGGATGGTTCCCCTTAATTGGGATTAAATTGGTACCTGTGAATTGGAAAAATGAAAGAGACCAACCCACACGGCATATGTGGGAAGGCGACTTAGCTGATCGGGTTGAGATCAGACTCCATGTTGCGCACATGGTGGTACTACTCCTATAACAACTTTCTTTCGCATCATATGTCAAACCACATTCTCCGTGGGGAGATGGCCTAGACGATCTGTCAGAGATCGGACACCGTGCTAACAAAGACGGTAATATCGGTGCTAATGATCTCCCAGCCAAATGTATATAATTTAACATATATATATATATATATATATATATATATACATAAACTATTTTCGTGCACCGAAAATCGTTACGCTTCAATTAGCTATTTGAATATTGTTGGTTGTGACCTGTTATTTCTATGTGTTGTGTTTGCCTCTACGGATACTCTATTTTGAAAGAGGATTCTTGGTTGTACATAAAAGTACTATTTGATGGTACTAACATCCTTTTTTTCGAGGGCGCTACATCCCTTTTATGGATGTAGGTGACTCTACAGCTGGTAGCGTGGATCGCAGGTAACAGTGCCTTCTTCTTCTCCCCACAGCAGTTTTGGTGTGCCCCGCTTTGTCCCGGGGTCATGTGTAGTATTTGTTGTACTTCTTTTGTAAAATTCACTAAATTTTGAGGTATAGCCGAGGCCTTGTCACCGGCATTTTCATATTTCTCCTCAGGTGTATTTAGAGGCTCCGTAGACAAGTTATGGGTGGTGTCGGGTATTGGAACTAAACTAGATATATTTGTGTTTGGCGAATATGTTTTTCATCATATCTATAGAAATTGTAATATTCTGAATATTATGGTTGAAACTGCTAATGAAAACAAAATGGAAGATTATGAAATATTTATAAAGTATGGTTGATAGAATTTATCTCCTATTTATTCATAAATTGGTTTGGGTAGAATGAAAACTAACAGGCTTGCTCAGTCAGGTTTAGTCTGTTGAGCGCTGGTCGCGCTCCTTGGTTTTGGGGTGTGATAAACTTGGTATCAGAGCTAGGTTTTAAAGTGTCCTAGGATGTCTCGGAGCCGTGTCTAATAGAGTCCTTCTTATCGGTGTGTTGTTTACCACATCTATAATTAGGAGGCTACTTGGACATTTAGGAATTTCACCCTTCTTTGATGCTCCATATCATGCGGTAGAACTCAAGATAAGGAGCTAATTTCCTCGCTATTTCTTAATCTCAAGATGAGTAATCATGACTTTGAATCCATGAGGAGGGAATGATCCCTCCATTGAGTCCGAAAGAGATTGCGCAAGGGCTTGTTAGGAGAATGTATTGATCCGTGGAGGGATTGGTAGAACCTATCGCTAAGAGGGGAGTACCCTTGTCCCTATTAATGTCACTGCACCACCAAATCCTATAGTATACCGGTATGGTACCAACATACGTTACGGATGTGGAGTCGAGGGACATCGATTAAGTCGCCGCCCTATCAACCTAAAGTCGTTAAGTCAGTCACTCCTTGGTGAATCCTCATGAGCAACCCCCAGATTCTACTCACTATGTATGTATGTACATAGTAGGGGGAGTTCTCATAATCATGGTCTTCACAAGACATTGAATCACAAAATATTACATGTATCTACTCTTTTAATGAGATCCGCTATTTCATGAGTCCACTCCACCACAAATTCACTTATTTGCAATCTTTTATGATGTTGAGCTCTGTAATCATGTCCTTGAATTGAGTTACAACTATAGAATTACTACTTCTCTCATGTCTTCCCATATTCTCAACAAGGGACTATATCCGATGAATTTCTTGCAGAATCTTCCTATTTAGATAAACAACATATGCTCACTGGTGCCTATTCATGCACCGTCCCAGTGTTTACCTATGTGGTGTCAATTTCAATGAAAATCATCCCTGTGTTGCGGTCCGTCTCAAATCACTCTTCTTTTCACTAGTGTATATGGCTTCTGTGGTTTGAATAGTCAATCTACTCTTGCGAATGTTATCATGAAACCTTCTCGGTGTCTAGTAACATAAGAGCATGCCTTAACACCTATCATGTGAGTGCATGTCAATCAAAATGGTCACCGTGTGCATAAGGTCTCTCTGAAAATTGAGATCCTCATATCCCCGTCATAAAAAGATCTTCTGTCGCCATCTTAGTATAACTTCCGTGTCCGCTTGGGACATCCCGCAGTAAGTAACTCACTTTGTTCCTATTATTGTGGTTTCCCGTGACGTGGTCTTGTAATTCAATTAGGACTTAATATTGCAGAAGCATGACAAACTCATAACAAATGTTTATTTTCTCTTTAAACCTCCACCACATGTGTTAATTGTGTGTCTTAGTTAGTGAATTCACTGTGCTAGTTTCCCAACACTTGCTCGATAACTATGAGAGAAAGTGTCCTCCTATGTGTCACTATAAAACTTAAGTTCTCATAAGGACCCTTAATAGGTTCTCCGTCAAGAGTAAATGTACCTTTGGGGGATATCATAGCACAATGTAAGCCCCCCAAACATTTTGCTAAGCAATTTAGGATTTCGGGGTGCCAGGTAGTCTAATTATAATACTGTATGTGCTATAAATGTGATGTAAATGAATTGGATATGGTAAATAAGTTTATAAGTCATATAATAAGTAATGTGGGGTCAAAGGAGAGGCCTAAGTCTAAGTCAAATTGGAAAATTTCATAATAGGCTAAAATTCCAAATGTGTTTGCACAAGTCCACACTTTGATCGAGAATAACTAAATAAATGTAAGGTTTTATGTGATGAATATCCTATCAAATTCAATTTCTTTGAGTCTAGTTTCCAACTCTTCAAACCGTTCGTCATTTGGACATTCCTACACAAAGTTATGATCAAATTACCAAAGGCTGGAAAGAATGCGAGCTTGTGTCAAATCTGCGATTGCAAAACCATTATGCGGCCCGCAATTTTTATCTGGTCGAAAAATGGCCCAGTGTAGCCCAGTTTTGGGAACCTATTTTGTATGCAATTTTCAGCCTACATCCGGTGTTTTTCGGTCCATTATGCGACCGCAAACCCGGTTTTGGAGGTTTTTTTTTTCCCATTTTTATAACCCGACCCCATTTTAATAAATAGGGTTAGGGGCTACATTTGGGGTCATTTTCTACTGATTTTAGAGAGAGTTGAGAGCAATATAGAGAGAGAAAGAAGGATCCTAGCTTCATAATCACCCAAGTCTTGCTCAAGTCTTCAAGAATCAAGGAAGGTAACTACTACTTTGTGTTTCCATCCGGGTAAGTCCTACTTCAAAAATTTCATGCAAGAGGTTAAGGGTTCAAATATGTTGTGGGGGTTATAAATAAGCCATGCATGTGGGACAAAGTTGTAGTATGTGATATTAAAAGAACTAATTTGGGCAGTTCATGTTAAAGTTGGTTGAGGGTAGATGGAATTGCCATTTTTTAAACCTTGTAGTCTACTTCACATGTTAGGCGTTTGATGAAATTCCCAAGAGAGTTACACCATGGGAAATCTTCCTAATTATTATTCAATTTCCGCTATCTCTTTATAGATTATTATTACTAGACGTGTTGGTCTATTGTAGAAACTTAAAGAGAGCTCAACTAGGTATGTTGGCTAAACGTCCTCCTTCAGTAAGAAATTCCATAATGTTTTCCAAAGGATTAAGTGTAATTAGCTCGAATTCCAAATTTCTTTATTTCGGGTCATCCCGTATGAACTTACAAACTTGATTATTTCGAATTAGCATATTATCGAAAAATAGAGGTTTAAAGTATAGTTTGTTTATTAAAATGGTATGTCTTTGAGTCGTGTTCTAAATGATAACTAGTTTACCAATTGGGTAAAGAAAAACTCGATATGCTTAATACTCCTAATTGCTCCTACGTGTGCTTAATGACTTGATTGAGTATGTTTGGTTGTTGATAATCTATAGAGGTGTTGAAAATAAATTGAATTAACTGGGAAAGAGTAATTCAAGAATAATTGGTGTATTTCTTGTTTATGACTTTGATGTATGTTCCTATTGCTGGTCGGTATGCCCTAATCTTTGAGAAGAAACCTTTTGTGTTTAAAGTTTCAATTGTTGATGAACTTTGTATATATGATTTCTATAATACTTTGTATGTTGGAAATGAGTGGTGATCCTTGAAACTGAAAAAAGGGAAAGTATGGAATATCAAATACGGCCATCGTGCCATGAATAGAGAAATTTGAAATAGGTCCAAAAAGCCGAGGAAATATTGCTATTATGAGAGGTTAAAAATGCTAACAAAGATTTGTACAATGTGAACGATTTCTGAGATGGATACCTATATGCATATATGTTACCTTTATGTGCATACTAACTAAAAATGTTTCTGGGAGTATCATTACCAAAACCGAGGAAGGGTGGGTCATAATGCCCACACCTGAAACTACACATGCCGGTGTAGGGGTGGATTGTGGATTTGGATGGTTCCCCTTAATAGGGAATAAATTGGTACCTGTGAATTGGAAAAATGAAAGAGACCAACCCACACGACATATGTGGGAAGGCGACTTAGCTGATCGGGTTGAGATCAGACTCCATGTTGCGCACATGGTGGTACTACTCCTATAACAACTTTCTTTCGCATCATATGTCAAACCACATTGTCCGTGGGGAGATGGCCTAGACGATCTGGCAGAGATCGGACACCGTGCTAACAAAGACGGTAATATCTGTGCTAATGATCTCCCAGCCAAATGTATATAATCTTGCATATATATATATATATATATATATATATATATATACATAAACTATTTTCGTACACCGAAAATCTTTATGCTTCAATTAGCTATTTGAATATTGTTGGTTGTGACCTGTTGTTTCTATGTGTTGTGTTTGCCTTTACGGATACTATATTTTGAAAGAGGATTCTTGGTTGTACATAAAAGTACTATTCGATGGTACTAACATCCCTTTTTTCGAGGGCGCTACATCCCTTTTATGGATGTAGGTGACTCTACAGCTGGTAGCATGGATCGCAGGTAACAGTGCCTTCTCCTTCTCCCCACATCAGTTTTGGTGTGCCCCGCTTCGTCCCGGGGTCGTGTAGTATTTGTTGTACTTCTTTTGTAAAAGTCACTAAATTTTGAGGTATAGCCGGGGCCTTGTCACCAGCATTTTCATATTTCTCCTCAGGTGTATTTAGAGGCTCCGTAGACAAGTTATGGGTGGTGTCGGGTATTGGAACTAAACTAGATATATTTGTGTTTGGCGAATATAGTTTTCATCATATCTATAGAAATTGTAATATTCTGAATATTATGGTTGAAACTGCTAATGAAAACAAAATGGAAGATTATGAAATATTTATAAAGTATGGTTGATAGAATTTATCTCCTATTTATTCATAAATTGGTTTGGGTAGAATGAAAACTAACAGGCTTGCTCAGTCGGGTTTAGTTGGTTGAGCGCTGGTCGCGCTTTTTGGTTTTGGGGTGTGACAAGCTTGGTATCAGAGCCAGGTTTTAAAGTGTCCTAGGATGTCTCGGAGCCGTGTCTAGTAGAGTCCTTCTTATCAGTGTGTTGTTGACCACATCTATAATTAGGAGGCTACTTGGACATTTAGGAATTTCACCCTTCTTTGATGCTCCATATCATGCGGTAGAACTCAAGATATGGAGCTAATTTCCTCGCTATTTCTTAATCTCAAGATGAGTAATCATGACTTTGAATCCATGAGGAGGGAATGATCCCCCCATTGAGTCCGAAAGAGATTGCCCAAGGGCTTGTTAGGAGAATGTATTGATCCGTGGAGGGATTGGTAGAACCTATCGCTAAGAGGGGAGTACCCTTGTCCCTATTAATGTCACTGCACCACCAAATCCTATAGTATACCGGTATGGTACCAACATACGTTACGGATGTGGAGTCGAGGGACATCGGTTAGGTCGCCGCCCTATCAACCTAAAGTCCTTAAGTCAGTCACTCCTTGGTGCATCCTCATGAGAAACCCCCAGATTCTACTCACTATGTATGTATGTACATAGTAGGGGGAGTTCTCATAATCATGGTCTTCACAAGACATTGAATCACAAAACATTACATGTATCTACTCTTTGAACGAGATCCGCTATTTCATGAGTCCACTCCACCACAAATTCACTTATTTGCAATATATTATGATGTTGAGCTCTATAATCATGTCCTTGAATTGAGTTACAACTATAGAATTACTACTTCTCTCATGCCTTCCCATATTCTCAACAAGGGACTATATCCGATGAATTTCTTGCAGAATATTCCTATTTAGATAAACAACATATGCTCACTGGTGCCTATTTATGCACCGTCCCAGTGTTTACCTATGTGGTGTCAAGTTCAATGAAAATCATCCCAGTGTTGCGGTCCGTCTCAAATCACTCTTCTTTTCACTGGTGTATATGGCTTCTGTGGTTTGAATAGTCAATCTACTCTTGCGAATGTTATCATGAAACCTTCTCGGTGTCTAGTAACATAAGAGCATGCCTTAACACCTATCATGTGAGTTCATGTCAATCAAAATGGTCACTGTGTGCATAAGGTCTCTCTGAAAATTGAGATCCTCATATCCCCGTCATAAAAAGATCTTCTGTCGCCATCTTAGTATAACATCTGTGTCCGCTTGGGACATCCCGCGGTAAGTAACTCAATTTGTTCCTAGTATTGTGGTTTCCCGTGACGTGGTCTTGTATTTCAATTAGGACTTAATATTGTAGAAGCATGACAAACTCATAACAAATGTTTATTTTCTCTTTAAACCTCCACCACATGTGTTAATTGTGTTTCTTAGTTAGTGAATTCATTGTGCTAGTTTCCCAACACTTGCTCGATAACTATGAGAGAACGTGTCCTCCTATGTGTCACTATAAAACTTAAGTTCTCATAAGGACCCTTAATAGGTTCTCCGTCAAGAGTAAATGTACCTTTGGGGGATATCATAGCACAATGTAAGGCCCCCAAACATTTTGCTAAGCAATTTAGGATCTCGGGGTTCCAGGTAGTCTAATTATAATATTGTATGTTCTATAAATGTGATGTAAATGAATTGGATATGGTAAATAAGTTTATAAGTCATTTAATAAGTAATGTGGGGTCAAAGGAGAGGCCTAAGTCTAAGTCAAATTGGAAAATTTCATAATAGGCTAAAATTCCAAATGTGTTTGCACAAGTCCACACTTTGATTGAGCATAACTAAATAAATGTAAGGTTTTATGTGATGAACATCCCGATCAAATGAAATTTCTTTGAGTCTAGTTTCCAACTCTTCAAACCGTTCGTCATTTGGACATTCCTACACAAAGTTATGATCAAATTACCAAAGGCTGGAAAGAATGCGAGCTTGTGTCAAATCTGCGATTGCAAAACCATTATGCGGTCCGCAATTTTTATCTGGTCGAAAAATGGCCCAGTGTAGCCCAGTTTTGGGAACCTTTTTTGCGATGCAATTTGCGGCCTACATTTGTGTTTTGCGGTCCATTATGCAACCGCAAACCCGGTTTTGGAGGTTTATTTTTCCCATTTTTATAACCCGACCCCATTTTAATAAATAGGCTTAGGGGCTTCATTTGGGGTCATTTTCTATTAATTTTAGAGAGAGTTGAGAGAAATATAGATAGAGAAAGAAGGATCCTAGCTTCATAATCACCCAAGTCTTGCTCAAGTTTTCAAGAATCAAGGAAGATAACTACTAGATTGTTCTCCATCCGGGTAAGTCCTACTTCCATGATTTCATGCAAGAGGTTAAGGGTTCAAATATGTTGTGGAGGTTAGAAATAGGCCATGCATGTGGGACTAAGTTTTATTATCTGATATTAAAAGAACTAATTTGGGTAGTTCATGTTAAAGTTTGTTGAGGGGAGATGGAATTGCCATTTTTTAAACCTTGTAGTCTACTTCACATGTTAGGTGTTTGATGAAATTCCTAATAGAGTTACACCATGGGAAATCTTCCTAATAATTAATCAATTTCCGCTATCTCCTTATAGATTATTATTTCTAGAGGTGTTGTTGTATTGTAGAAACTTAAAGAAAGCTCAACCAGGTATATTGGCTAAACTTCCTCCTTCGGGTTGCAATTCCATAATGTTTTCCAAAGGTTTAAGTATAATCGGCTCGAAATTCCAAATTTCCATATTCCGGGTCATCCCGTATGAACTTACAAACTTGATAATTTCGAATGAGCTTATTATCAAAAAATAGATGTTTAAAGTATGGTTTGTTTATTAAAAAGGTATGTCTTTGAGTCGTGTTCTAAATGAGAACTAGTATACCAATTGGGTGAAGAAAAACTCGATATGCTTTATACTCCTAATTGCTCCTACGTGTGCTTAATGACTTGATTGAGTATGTTTGGTTGTTGATAATCTATAAAGGCGTTGAAAATGAATTGAATGAACTCGGAAAGAGTAATTCAAGAATAATTGGTGTATTGCTTGTTTATGACTTTGATGTGTGTTCCTATTGCTGGTTGGTATGCCCTAATATTTGAGAAAGAAACCTTTTGTGTTTAAAGTTTCAATTGCTGATGAACTGTGTATATATGATTTCTAAAATACTTTGTATGTTTGAAATGAGCGAGGGGAGACGGAATTGCCATTTTTTAAACCTTGTAGTCTACTTCACATGTTAGGTGTTTGATGAAATTCCTAATAGAGTTACACCATGGGAAATCTTCCTAATTATTAATCAATTTCCGCTATCTCCTTATAGATTATTATTTCTAGAGGTGTTGGTGTATTGTAGAAACTTAAAGAAAGCTCAACCAGGTATATTGGCTAAACTTCCTCCTTCGGGTTAAAATTCAATAATGTTTTCCAAAGGTTTAAGTATAATCGGCTCGAAATCCCAAATTTCCATATTTCGGGTCATCCCGTATGAACTTACAAACTTGATTATTTCGAATGATCTTATTATCAAAAAATAGAGGTTTAAAGTATGGTTTGTTATTAAAATGGTATGTCTTTGAGTTGTGTTATAAATGAGAACTAGTATACCAATTGGGTGAAGAAAAACTCGATATGCTTAAAACTCCTTGTTGCTCCTACGTGTGCTTAATGACTTGATTGAGTATGTTTGGTTGTTGATAATTTATAAAGGTGTTGAAAATTCATTGAATGAACTGGGAAAGAGTAATTCAAGAATAATTGGTGTATTTCTTATTTATGACTTTGATGTGTGTTCCTATTGATGGTCGGTATGCCCTAATATTTGAGAAGAAACCTTTTATGTTTAAAGTTTCAATTGCTGATGAACTTTGTATATATGATTTCTAAAATACTTTATATGTTTGAAATGCGTGGTGATCCTTGAAACTGAAAGAAGGGAAAGTATGGAATACGAAATACGGCCATCGTGCCATGAATAGAGGAATTTGTAAAAGGCCCAAAAAGCCGAGGAAATATTGCTATTGTGAGAGGTTGAAAATGCTAACAAAGATTTGTACAATGTGAACGATTTCTGAGATGGATATATTTATGCATATGTGTTACCTTTGTGTGCAAACAAACTAAAAATATTCTTGGGAGTATTATTAGCAAAACCGAGGAAGGGTGGGTCATAAGGCCCACACCTGAAACTACATGTGCCAGTGTAGGGGTGGATTGTGGATTGTGATGTTTCCCCTTAATTGGGATGAAATTGGTACATGTGAATTGAAAAAATGAAAGATACCAACCCACACGACATATGTGGGAAGGCGGCTTAGCTGATCGGGTTGAGATCCGACTCCATGTTGCGCACATGGTGGTACTACTCCTGTAACAACTTTCTTTCGCATCATATGTCAAACCACGTTGTCCGTGGGGATATGGCCTAGTCGATCGGGTAGAGATCGGACTCCGTGCTAACAAAGACGGTGGAATATCAGTGCTAATGATCTCCCAGCCAAATGTATATATATTTACACACACACACACACACACACACACACACATATACATATATATATATATATATATAAACTATTTTCGTACACCAAAAATTGTTATGCTTCAATTGGCTATTTGAATATTGTTTGTTGTGGCTTGTTGTTTCTATGTGTTGTGTTTGCCTCTATGGATACCCCATTTTGAAAGAGGATTTTTGGTTGTACATACTAGTACTATTCGATGGTACCAACGTCCCTTTTTGCCAAGGACGCTACATCCCTTTTATGGATGTAGGTGACTCTGTAGCTGGGTAGCGTGGATCGCAGGTAACTGTGCCTTCTCCTTCTCCCCACAGCAGTTTTGGTGAGCCCCGCTTCCTCCAGGGTTCATGTGTAGTATTTGTTGTAATTCGTTTGTATTAGTCACTAAATTTTGAGGTATAGTCAGGGCCTTTTCACCGGCATTTTCATATTTCTCCTCAGTTGTATTTAGAGGCTCTGTAGACAGGTTGTGGGTGGTGTCAAGTATTGGAATTAAACTAGAAATATTAGTGTTTGGAAAATATGTTTTTCATCATATCTATAGAAATTTTAATATTCTGAATATTATGGTTGAAACTGCTAATGAAAACAAAATGGAAGATTATGAAATATTTATAAAGTATGATTGATGGAATTTATCTCCTATTTATTCATAATTTGGTTTGGGTAGTATGAAAACTAACGGGCTTGCTCAGTCGGGTTTACTCTGTTGAGCGCCGGTCGCGCTCCTTGGTTTTAGAGCGTGATAGTACCTTTATCATATCTTCATGTATTTGGCATTGATAGCATTTCTGAACATACTGGATGCAGTTCGTTTCCATGGTCATCTAGAAATAACCGGCTCTTAGTATTTTCTTGGCCAAAACAAAACCATTCATTTGTGGGCCGCAGGTCCCATCATGTATCACCTCAAGTAGCTTAGTGGCTTCCTTTGCATCAACACATCTCAATAATCCCAAATCAGGAGTTCTTGTGTACATGATTCCACCACTGTGAAAGAAATTTTTGGATAATCTCCGAAGTGTGCGTTTCTGAGTATGATTTGCAAGCTCTGGATACTCTCCTTTTGACAAATACTCCTTGATATCAGGGAACCATGGTTTTCCGTCTACTTCCTCTTCAACATGGGCACAGTAGGCCGGCTGGCTATGGATCTTTACCAGAATAAGGTCAATAAAGTTCTTAGCTGGGTGTTGTATCATGGATGATAAAGTGTCTAGTACATGGGCGAACTCCTTCTGAATTCTAGGGACATGCCAAAATTATGTCTTCGTGAACCTCTTTCTCAATTCTTGCACATGGTGCAGATAGGGCGCTATCTTGGAATTCTTAGTAGCCCATTCTCCTTGTACTTGGTGTATTAGCAAATCCGAGTCACCAATTACTAGCAGCTTCTGAACATTCATATCAATGGCCATGTTAATCCTAAGATGCAGGACTTCATATTCTTCCATGTTGTTGGTGTAGGGGAATATGAGTTTAGTAGATACCGGATAATGTTGACCAGTTTCCGTTACCAGGACAACTCCAATGCCGACTGCTTTGAAATTCGTCGCTCCATCAATGAACATTCTCCATTCGTCATAGGATTCTGCAATGTCTTCTCCTATAAATGAAACTTCTTTAGGGGTTTGTATTCTCCATCCACAGGGTTCTCAGCAAGATGGTCTGCCAACGCTTGTCCTTTGACCGCTTTCTGAGTCACATAGACAATGTCGAACTCACTTAATAGGATTTGCCACTTGGCTAGCTTTCCAGTGGGCATGGGCTTCTGAACGATGTACTTCAAGGGATCCATCCTCGATATGAGGTATGTAGTGTAGGCACAGAAGTAATGTCTTAGATTTTGTGCTACCTAGGTTAGAGCACAACAGGTACGTTCCACTAGAGAATATCGTGCCTCGTATGGAGTGAACTTCTTACTCAGATAATGTATAGCCTGCTCTTTTCGCCCCGTCTCGTCGTGCTTCCACAGAACGAATCCGAAAGATCCATCTAATACTGCGAGGTAGAGTAGCAAGGGCCTACCTGGCTCTAGTGGTACCAAGACTGTTGGTGTTGACAGCATCTTGAAGATTGGTTCACATATGACTGTGGACTGGGCTATGAACCGGCTGATGTAGTTAAGGCGTCCCAGGATACTCATCACGTCTTTCTTGTTCTTTGGCGGTGGTAACTCTTGGATGGATTTGACCTTTGACGGATCCAATTCTATCCCTCGGGGCTGACAATGAACCCAAGCAATTTTCCAGGGGGAACCCCGAATGCACACTTCGCGGGGTTTAATTTCACGTTGTATTTCTGCAATCTGTTGAAGAAGTTTCTCAGATCAGCTATGTGGTCGGTGGCTCTCTTGGACTTTATGATGACGTTGTCCACATATACCTCGATCTCTTTATGTATCATATCATGGAAGATAGTGGTCATAACTATCATTTAGGTGGCCCCAGCATTCTTTAGGCCGAATGGCATCATCTTATAACAGTAGACTCCCCACGGCGTAATGAAAGTCGTTTTCTCAGCGTCTTCCTCATCCATCTAGATCTGATTGTATCAAGCGAAAAAATCCACGAATGACTGATGTTCGTGTTTGGCACAATTGTCAATTAGGATGTGTATATTTGGAAAAGGGAAATCATCCTTCGGACTTGACCGGTTGAGTTCCCGGTAGTCGACACAAACCCTGACCTTTCCATATTTCTTAGGTACTGGCACGATGTAGGCTATCCATGTCGGATATTCAACCACCCGGAGAACCTTGGTGTTGATTTTCTTGGCAACTTCCTCTTTGCTTTTCAAACTCATGTCAGGCTTGAACTTTCTGAGCTTCTGTTTTACTGGAGGGAACATTGGATTGGTTGGAAGTTTGTGAGCCACAATGGATGTACATAGACCAGTCATGTCATCATACGACCATGCAAATATGTCTTCATATTCTTTCAATAATTGTGTGTATTCCTTCTTCTTTGACGGTGATAACTGAATGCTGATGCGAGTTTCCCTGACAATTTCCGAATCTCCCAGGTTGACAATCTCAGTCTCGTTCACGTTGGACTTAGGTCTGTTTTCGAAATCCTCAACATTTCTGACAATTTAATCATGTATGATATCATCTGAATCACTATCTATTTGTTGCGTTGTCTCGTTGCGTGTCACAGTCATTGGTTCATCAAGATAGGAAATAGTAATGCTGTATTGAAAGAATTAATGAGAGAAAAATAGGAATAATAATAAATATTGATTCATCAAAACATAAAAACCTTTAGATAATTTAAGCAAATGTTTTGGAACATTGAAGATCTTATTGCAAAAAATGGAAATGCGAAAAAGGAAATCATTTAGCGAATAAAAATAGACAACGCTTGTTCATCCTTGCTACCCCGGGATTCGTCGGGCCCTGGATGTTCTAACAGTCGAGTTCTTAAGGAATGATCCTTTTCTCACGACTTGGATGGAAGGGCCTTCCTCTTCCTCCTCCTCAACAATGACGCAACAGTCCATATCATCATATTCCAAGAATAGATTCTTCAAGGCTGCTAGTGCTTCTTCTTCTTCTAACCCCCATATGATATCGGCCTGCTGAAGTTATGCTCCAGATGCGGTACAACTGTTCCAATGGATAATAAGGACCGCGCTATGGTGGCGACCAGTTCTTGTACTCTTTCCATGTGTATTTGTATCCCAAACCAAAAGTTGTGTCGTGGCGTTTGAGCTGTACTGGCTTGGAGATCCCTTGAATATTCTTACCGAGTCCTTTGCCAGGCTCATACCCATTCCAGTTTAGTATGCTTTCGATCTTACTATCCCACTATTTTTCTTTGTCTATTGCATTGACCCGTTCAATATGGTGGTAGGTCTCTCCACCCAGCCTTCTTCTACCCTCAATCACCAGGATGGTCTGGCGACTATAGATAGGGTTGCTTCCATTTCCATGAATGATTACTTCCTGGTGGTTCCATTCAAACTTCACTGCTTGATCCACGGCCTTCCCAATAATAGGTTGTAGGACGTCGATATGTCTATCACCTGAAAATCAACCTCGAACCATATAGGTCCCATTTTCAAACAAAGATTGATCTCACCAATGGTAGATCTCTGGGAACCGTCAAAATCTTTCACATTCATCGACCCTTCTCTTATCTCGTATAGTCCTTTGCCCAATTTCTTGAGCGTTGTCAATGGAAAAATGTTGAGGCTAGATCCCCCGTCAATCAGAATTCTGGTGATGAAGTGGTCTTCACATTGCGCAGTGCTTTGTTGTGACTCAACCCTTCAGGTGGAAAGTGATCTTATGACTCTCCAGTACCTGACCTACCATATTGGCCATTTCCCAGCAGGTAATGTTTTTTGGCACATATGCTTCGTTCAGCACATTCATCAAAGCATTTATGTGCATCTCTGAATTATGTAGCAATGATATAATGGATATCTGGGCTGTGGTTTTGTTCAACTGATCAATGACTGAGTATTCATTGGCCTGCACCGTCCTCCAGAGATTGTCTGGGTATGTCTCAATGATGGGTGTCCTGTTGGAAGCTTGTTTGCTGGACTTTGTCAAATGTTCAGGTGTATAGATCATGCCGGTCCTTGTCATTCCCTGTGCAGTAGTAGATTCTTCTATCTTGATTTTTCCGTTCCTTCTTGCCTCAGCTACATAATCCCATGGTACATCATTGGTGAAAAAGGGTGGCGTGGTTGACACTGCCACTGTGATTGGTGCAGCTACTTTCACTTTGAATGGGACGGGTGCCTTAGCAGGTGGCATAACTTTAACCTCGAATATCACAGGTGCATCTTTAGGTTGCACCACTTTAAACTCAAATGGGACTGACGCTGTTACCTCAACATCTTCGGATTGCTGAATCTGTACTATGATAGGATTAAGAGTGACTGCTGGCATCTTTGGGCCATCACCTTCTATGATCAACCCGATTGACCCCTTTGGGTCCTAGTCTTCTTCTATCTCGATCAAATTGATACCTCCACCCTTATGGTCTGGGAGCAGAATGTTGCGGACATTGGGGGTAGATTCCTTTGCTAGAATGACCTTATTATCAATCAGAGATTGTATCTTATCTTTCAGTGAGTGGCATTCATCAATTGTGTGTCTCTTCATGCCGTAATGGTATGCACAAGTCTTATTTTGATTAACCCATTGAGAGGGATTCTCAGGGATTAAATCAGGGATATGAGTGACATAACCAGCAGCTTTCAACCTTTCATATAACTGGTCAATAGGCTCAGCAATGGCAATGTATTGTTTGGGCGGCCTGCGGTCAAAATTGGGTCGAGGGTCTTGGAAACTTTTGGCAAGCAGGGGGTGGCTGGAAGTGAGATGGTTGGGAGTTGTAGGTATGGTAAGTAGGAGCTGGTTGGGAATATCTGGGAGAAGTAGGTTGATAATTAGGTGGTGGGGGTGATGACTGATAGGTGGGCGAAGGTGCTTGGTATGTTGGTAAAGGCGTTGGTTGATATGTGAGCGGGGGTGTTTGGTAGGTTTGATATTTCAGTGGGGATTTAGCCCTCTGTGCAACCATTACAGCTCCCACATCTCTCTTTTTAGACATACCGCCAGATTGCAGCGCCTTGTTCTTAGCCTGCAACGCTTCAAAATTGGTAACCATTCCGCTTTTGATCCCTTCTTCAATTCTCACACCTAACTTGATAATGTCAGAGAATTTGTGGTTTTCAATCACCATCAGTCGCTCATAATACTGCGGGTTTTGTGCCCGGACAAATAATTTGTTCATTTGTTCTTCATCTAGGGAAGGCCTGGCCTTAGCTGCTTCAGATCTCCAACGAGTAACATATTCTCGGAAAGCTTCCGTGGGGTTCTTCTTAAAATTCTGAATATAGAACACATCTGAAGCATTCTCCGTATTGAACCTGAACCGGTCCATGAAGTCTGATGCCATGTTCACCCAATTGGACCACTTCTTAGGGTCTTGGCTGATGTACCAAGACAGAGCATCCCCTATGAGGCTCCTCATAAATAACTTCATACGAATCTTTTCATCTCTTCCTACCCCTAACAACTTATCACAGTAGGTCCTCAGATGGACCCTAGGATCACCTGTGCCATCGAACATCTCGAACTTAGGAGGTTTGTAACCCTCGGTAGTTCAACATTGGGGGTTTATGCAGAGATCTTCATAGTTCAATCCTTCAACTCCATTACTTCCTTCAACATCTTGAACTCGGCTAGTCAGTTTCTTAAGTTCTTCAGCCAAATTCTTGATAAGCATATCCTTCTCATTAGGTTCGGGTGTGTAAGAAATGTGTTGGGTGGAGTGAGGTAGAGTCTCCACATAGATGGGGTTGTTATGATGGCCTGGCGCCTGGGTATAGAGGTGGTCATTTGTGGAGTTTTGTGGTTCAGGGAGGATCAGTGGGGTGTTTCTTGAAGTGTGGCAGGTGTTGCATTGTGGTGGAATAGTTGGATTTTTCGGTGGAGTTGAGTGATGAGTTATGGGAGTATTCTGTTTGTTTGGTGTGTTCTAAGGAGGTATGAGGTTTGGGATGTTTGTATGGTTGACGTCTGGAATACTGAGTGAGAAGGATGGATTTGCCAAATTTCGGACAAGCTCAAGCTCCCCTTGGAGCTTCAACAACCTTTGCTCAAGTTGTGTCATGGCCTCATTCTGAACCTGAGTACCTTGACTTTCAGTAGCTTATGTTCGTTCCACTGGCGTTGTGTTGTCTTTCCTAATATCTTCCATTTTCTATTTGCCTTTGCTTTTTCCCTTAGGTGGACTAGGAGGAAGAGAAGTCGGAGGGCCCCTGGATCTTGTATAGTATAATGATGATGCCAGAATGCACTAACCAACCTTTGGGGAGGGGAATATTCAAAAGAAATAAAACAAAACAAAAACAAAAGGTGGCCAAGTTAGTAAGGGTTATGAAAAAAAATATTGCCATATTTAAACACGTATTGCAGGAATATAAAAAGCGTGTCCTAATTTGGGAGCCTCGTTGTGCCCGAGATAGTCCTAGCAACAAGTTGATTTGGAGAACTTAGAGGCAAAATGCCTCATTTCATTAGTATAAATAGATGAATCCAAAACGACACTAAAATAATACGCAGGAAATAAAGTCACTAGTGGACATTGGCCTTATTACATTGATAAAACAAAGAAAAGAAATACTTTCCTACTTGGTCCTAGAAGGACCTTTACAATATTTGGCATCATTGATCCCATCGAACAGGTTCCCTAGCTCATGCAGTCCGAGTAGTAGGTATGCCCTAGCCAGGTGTCCTCCTTCATTTCCCTCGGCTTTCTGACAGTCTTCGACCCTTTTGATGATCTTACCTTCCAGCTCCACCATGCATCGCACCAAGGACTCCAGCTTCTTGTTGGAACGGATGTCCATGTCTTTCCATTCCTCGATAAATCTTTTGTTGGTTTCATGTATCTCACGATGCTCATTCTCAGACTCGTGAATCCTCTTGCGCAGCCGATTGTACTTGACCTGATCCTCGACACTCTCATCTATGATTCTATGGCCTCGGCCGATCCCTGGCCTCATTAATCCATCCAAGTCGTCTTCCAACCACCCTGGGTAGAAAGGTGCATAGCCTGTGTGGTACCTGTCAAGTTCAATTGTGTTCTTTTCCATTATGATCTTACAGTGCCACATATGTTGGGCTTGGCACTTGTAAGGAATATCATCGTCTAGAAAGTCATCTCGGAAATGGCTCATCTTGTCGACCCTTGGTACAACTTGCTTTCTGCCTGCTTGTCTCAAGACTCGGAGAGGAACGTAAGGATATATTCCCCTCAGCCCGATTAACACCAAGTGTGGCGCATCCCTAGACCTGACAATAAATTTGTCCGTTGGAAACCACTCGAACATCCACGTGTACTTGATCCTCAGTGAGATTATCAAATAATTCTACCCACTCCTTGGCGATCTGTGGCTGAGCAAATCTGTCGGGATATATGTCATCCGCTTGGGGTGATGGAAAGCGATGTGGTCGTACCACACCCTTTGCGGGAATTGTTGCTGGTACTGACCCTTTTGGAGATGTTCTAAGAGCCACAGTTGTAGTAACATATTGCAACCCTCGAAGTGCTTAGCTCCCTTTTGACAACATTCCAGAGCTCGGTAAATGTCCGCCATAATGACCCGATCGGTCGTTTTGAGATCCAGCACGTCGTTCAGCAGTTGGGAGTCATGAACAACTTCATTTTGGGTATTGTGACTTGTGTGTATGGTCAGAGTTCAAATTCAGGAGGTTCGGAGTTGAATTGAAAGGAAAATTCTCATTTCAGAAGCCTTAAGTTGAAGAAATTGAGTAAGACTGGAATTTTGAGTAAACGACCTCGGAATCAGGATCCGAAGGTTCCAAAAATTTTGTATGGTGATTTCGTACTTGGGCGTATGTCCGGATCAGGATTTGGATAACCCGAGAGCGTTTCGGTGTATATTGTGGAAGTCAGCATTTTTAAGCAATTTCCTAAGTTTGGCTTGAAGAGCATTTCAATGATATTGATGTCCGTTTGGGATTCCGAGTCTGGGAATAGCTCCGTATGGTGATTGGAGTTGGGAGCGCGATCGGAAGTGAACTCAGATGTCCGGAGGTCATTTTGAAGTCATTTGGCTAACGATAGAAATTTGAAGGTTTTTGAGAAGTTTGACCGAGAGTTTCACTTTTTGATATCGGGGTCGGATTCCAATTCCGAAAGTAGGAGCAGGTTCGTAATGTCGAATATGACTTGTGTGAAAAATTTGGGGTCAATCAGACATGATTTGATAGGTTTCGGCATCGGATGTAGAAGTTTGAAATTTCAAAGTTTATAAAGTTTGAAATTCTAGTGCGATTTGAGATTTCGGCGTCGTTTGATTTGATGCCTCGAGCAAGTTCGTATCATATCTTGGGACATGTTGGTATAATTGGTTAAGGTCCAGAGGGCCTCGGGTGGATTTCGGAAGGTTAACAGAATGAATTTCGGACAAAAAAAGAAGGAAAAATTACAGAAAATTTCTGCTACATTTTTTTTGACAGCAAATTGTGCGTCGAAGAGTTAACTTTGGAAGCGTATTTATAATAATCTATAAGAAATCTGAAAATTTGCAAAACATTAAAGTTGTAGATCTTGAAGCCTAGTTTTCATAACATTAAACCATTTGTCATTTGGAGTTTGGTGCAACTAGTTATGACCGATTGAAGATGGATGGTGGGGCAGTTTTGCCAGAATTTTCTGATGCGTGGAGCCGACTTTAGAAGCTCATATCTCGGAATATATAAAGAGTTATATGGTTTACAACCTATAAAATTAAAGATCGTCTAGTCTAGTTTCTAAATCTTCAAACCGTTTGTTATTTGGATATTTCTACAAGAGGTTATGGGTGTTTTAACAGAAGGTGTTCAACAAGGGAAAATTTTAATAGGATGTACAACCTGTGCAGCACAAGTGCAAGGTACAACTCGATGAAGCAGGGGCAGATTCTTTAAACACAAATTTTGGCCATTTCTTTCATTTCTTTCATTTGGCTTGGATGGTTTTGGAGAGCATTTAAAGGGGGATTTCATCAAGCATCAAAGGTAAGTTGTTTCTACTTATTTCCAAGTTAAATACAAGATTTATTACATATATTTGATATGCGAAATTGGGAAAAATGTGGGAAATTGAAAGGAAACATAAAATTGATAAAATTTGATTTTAGCAACAAATTGAGCATGAATATTGGAGTAAATTGTGTGGTTGAACTAGTAAAGCCTCAGGTAGAGATTATCTTCAAGAAATTTTGGAATTCGGGCACGTGGGCTCGAGGGCATTTTGGTCAATTCACTGAGCGGAGTTGGGAAATTATATAATCTGAAGTTTTAGCAACTATTAGAGTATATTTTCATTGGTTTGTTGTTGTTTTGTTAGTTTGGGGGCGTTGTGCATCCATTGGAGTCGTTGGAAGGGCTTGGAAGCCGGTTATGGAACTTCGGAGCGAGGTGAGTCTCCTTTCCAATCTTGTAAGGGGGAAATGTCCCCATACGTTCCTTATTGCTATGTATACATGTTGTGGGGGCCACGTACGTACCAAGTGACGAGAGTCCGTACGTGGCGATTATATTGCTATGTCGGGTAGCTTTAGGACTCACAAGCATGCCTCTATGTGCCCTATTTGTACCTTTGTATGTGTTATGAGTTGTCATTACTGTTGAGGTGATATGGAAAAGTGAAACATTATGATTTAAATCCCAGTTGACTACCCGTGGTATTGGCACAGTCCTGTTGAGTTCAGTGTCGAGTTGGTACACATATGTACTTATATATACGCACTTGTTATCGAGTCAACACACGAGTCGCATGTATGATGTGCGATCGTGGGTTAGCTTATTATTATCGAGTCAGCACACGAGTCGAAGGTATGATGCGTGATCCTGGGTCCACTTATCATTATCGAGTCAGCACACGAGTCACAGGTATGATGTGCGGCCGTGGGTTAGCTTATTATTATCGAGTCAGCACACGAGTCGCAGGTATGATGTGCGGCCGTGGGTTAGCTTATTATTATCGAGTCAGCACACGAGTCGCAGGTATGATACGTGATCGAGGGTCAGCTTATCATTATCGAGTCAGCATACGAGTCGAAGGTATGATGCGCGACCGTGGGTTAGCTTATTATTATCGAGTCAGCACACGAGTCGTAGGTATGATGCGCGATCGTGGGTTAGCTTATTATTATCGAGTCAGCACGCGAGTCGCAGGTATGATTCGCGATCGTGGGTTAGCTTATGACCTTAGTCCTTATGACCACCCTTACGACTCCGACCGGTTGTCTTGTCCTGGTATGTGTATGATCACTTGAGTTCTGAGTCACTTATAACTGGATTGTCAGGTATTGTTTAAGAGGAGATTTTGGTGTTTTGCTGTTCATTTTTCAGTTATTATCTGGATTACGTTATTTTCTATGTACTTGTTGTTTACTGTCTCACATGCCTATTGCTTTAGCCATATCTCGTCATATATTATATTCTTGAACCTTAGTGTGTATCTAGTCGACCTCTCGTCACTACTCCTTCGAGTTTTGACGAGATACTCACTGGGTACATATATGTATATGTACTCATACTACATTTTATGTGCATTTTTTTGCACAGGTACCTTTATAGTACAGTGATCAGTTTGGGGACTTATACAGGCTGCAGTCATCCAGAGGCGTTCCACAGCTGCCGGAGTCTCCCTTCTGTGTACTTAGATTTTATATTTATTGCCTTTGTCCAATTTGTTTTTCGTACAAGCGTTGTATAATTGTATAACTTCTTAGAAATTGCTCATGGACTTGTGTCATCGGGTTCGGAGGATGTCTTGGTATTTTTGTTTTGTATAAAGTTGGTTTCTTGCCGTATTTAAATTACGAAATTTATTTATTTAATAATGAAAATGCAAGAAGAGGCTTCGATTCTGAAATGTTAAACATGAAAGTGTTCCAACTAATTATGGGGTCGGCTTGACTGACAGTGGTGTCCGGCGCCATCAAAACCCATAGGTTTTGGGTCGTGACAACGTGGTATCAGAGCACTAGGTTCCCTTAGGTTTCACAAGTCATGAGCAAGTCTAGTAGAGTCTTGCGGATCGGTACAGAGACATCTGTACTTATCTTCGAGAGGCTACAGGGTTGTAGGAGTACTTCCATTCTTGATTCCTCATCGTGCAATTTGATTCCATTAAGGCTTATGCCTATGTTTCTTCCTACTCAACCTTATACGTCGCGAAGCTCTTGCTATGATTCGAGGATTTGAGGAATTGAAATGGTGCTACGGATATGGTGCGAGATGTTTTCCATGTGCAGTTGGTTGGGGCTGTTGTTGTTGCCCTGCAGGAGAATAATATGTTGTTTCAGCTCAGTAATTGTGTTTCTGAGGACTTTGAGGCTATGATCAGGTTGTTATGATGCTTACGATTGGATATCGCGCGGTGTTGATAGGATGGTAGGATGCTTGCCCATATGTAGGGGCAATGAATGACTTGAAGGGAGGTCTTCTCAGGGCGTGGTTTCGAGATTTCAGTATTTTAGTTCCGGCGGAGGAAAGGCACTTGGATTATGAATGGTCCGGTTCGGATTGATAAAGTACTAATCTTCGTGCTATCGATCAAGGTGGAGTATTCACCTGTGTTGTGGTATCGTCGTTTGATCAAATAGGATATGTTAAATTCATTGATGTTATAACTCTTAGGTCGCATGGGGTTAGAGTGTTGTGAAGCGGTGTTGAAGAAGCGGTTGTCAGAGATCGTGGTGTATAGTGGTTCAGAATTGAACATTTACCTCTAATGAAGGCAGCTCGAGAAAGATGATCTTCGGAGAGTTCGAAGTTGTGGTGATCTGCTGGCTCAAAGAGCTACAAAGAAGGATGTTGAATTAATGATGCAATTGAGAAGCACGCAATGAAGGAAGATATGTGAAAAGTTATAGGTGGTGGTTCCATTTCAAAAAGGCCAGGCGTAATGAAAGGAAGTCGGGTAGTGCTTAAAGGAATGAGGTTAACCAAAGTGGGGGAGTCCCACCACCTGCAGTTGGGTTGTGGGGTTGTGTCCTCATGGAGTTGCGGATTGTCGGCATATTGGCAAGTTGTTACAGCTAAGGGAAAGGAGTATAGCGGTAATTGAGCATGGCATTCGATAAATGTGTGCGAAGTTGGTCCTATTGGACCAGGGTTCGGCTTTGGAAGACTAACAATTCTGTCTTAAGGCATAGGCAAGTTGTAAGGTTAGCGACTCAGTCACGTGCTTCGTTGAAAGGGTGTTCATATGCTAGGAGAGCCTTGGAGTTGATTGTATTCGGGGCAAGTCAGAGTGGTTGACTCTCAGTAGTAGTCCTAATGAATTCAAAAGTTAGAGAATGCGGTGTTTAAGGGTTTCAGGCAGCAATATAATTAAGAATTGAGCTTCTGCAGTATAATCTCTAAGAGGAAGGAAGATTGTTGGAGTATTCTATGTTATTTCAGCACGCTGGATAGTATTGGAGGAGTGAGAGAAATAGACTCCGGGTTGTAGAAAGATTATCAGAAGGTTGTGTGACGGGTTGCGGAATTTAGGCAGCATGGTCTTGTGAATCAAGGTCACTCGGGATGAGTGAGGGTTGAGCTGCTATGAGTTGAAGGAAGTTACTATTACCTTTGAGGCAACTAAATATGATTAAAAGAAGATAGATTGGTTAGCCATGGTTGAAATGACACAAGTACTGTAGTGATCAGTTCCTTCGGCATGATTGAGTACGTGTACGGTCTGTGCAGATATGTGTGGGGCCTGTCGGCCATCGTAATAGATTTCAGTTGGAAGCATTCAAGTGCTATGGCCTGTCAGGTGTAGGTGGGTCCTGTAAGGGTTATGGTTGTTCAGACCACTACTTAAGGATTTGCATGTATTGTGATTGTGAGAGCTCACTTGTGTATTGTTATGGTTCTCAGGAATTGAGGTAAGTAAAGGCTCTATATGATGGAGTGTTCACCCTAATTTTGGTTCAGGAGTTATGATGGAATTCTCGCACTATATCATATTGGCATGTTAGGTGCAGTTAGCAGTATGTAACTGGACGTAAGAATCGAGATTTGCGGTTCGGTGTTAACAAAGATGTCATGATGCTTGGAGGATCAAGAACAAAGGATTTAAATGATTAGAAAAACTAATATTGTCTTCAGTGTCATCTGAGTTCGGTGTTTGGTGAAAGAGGCTTTGTATCCTGGTTACGGGTCCTTGTATTGTTTTACACACTTAGGGTGTTCGGTGGTATGTATGTGCATACTTGCTACCTTGTGTGGAAGGCCGTGGGAGCATGACCGCGGGAAGATTGCATAAGTGTGGCATGTAGTCACCTGATTTGTTGAAGAATTAGACCAAGTATAAAGGAGTGTAATATTGCTTAATTGAGAATTTATGCCTGGAAGGCGTTCGGCTCAGTTGGTTGTGGATTGTGGGGTGTTTATCTCGGCTATGATGGTTGTCCTCGTGTGTATAAGAAAAAGGAAGCGGGTTGTTTGGACCCAGGTAAGGCTATTAGCCTAGTTCAATGCGAGCAGAATCAACTTGAAGTGAGTGAATGGATTTAAACAAGATTTTGGGCTTCATGCGAGTCAGAGGTGTTCATTTCAGTATGGCACTCCTCAAGGAGGGGTATTGGGATATCAGGTGTTGTCCTGTCTTCGTCAAATTCATGTGATATTGTGATTGTGCCGTGTGAGTTTTGAAACGCCTTGATAATTTCTTATGTGTTGAGGTTACGCGTAGTGACGAGGTTATGTGAGCAGGATGGCTCCTGAGATTCAGATTATATATCGCACCTCAGTCGTGCTGGAGGTTTGTAGCATATGGCTCTATCAGTCTCCCCAGAATGGTATTATGCACTTAGCGTGCTTGTGACCGATATTCAGTGATTTGTAATAGTGAGCAATTCAGCTCCGTGTATATTTCTTTATGTAAATCTTATGTTGGGATCGGGTGGCGCCGCCACGGGTATGTTATTTGGATCGGGTTGCACGCCGTAACAGTGTGATGTTGAGCAAGGCTCCTGTAATTATTTTATTGTGTTTTACTTCGTAATTTTTTTAGGAAAGTTCATATTAGTTGCGTGAGTTGAGTACTCCCTTCCGGAGTAATTTCCTTATGTGTCGTGTTCGAATTGTGGCCTATTGGCGCCTTGTGGCATCGTGTGAGGCTAATGGTCATGTTTGGGGTGATTGGTTGTCGAAGCAGTTCATACTGGGTGAGACGAAATTTATAAATCTGGGATCGGTGTGATAAGACTATGCAAGTATATTACAGGACAATCACCATCATTGGTTGTAATGNCTTTCTACACATTTCCTCCGTTGTGGTGGTATCGTCAGCATTATAACAGGATGTATGTGTGTATCTTATAATATACTTTGAGAGCATCAAATTCGTAGAATTCTGGCTATTAAGTTTCAGGGAGCGTCATTGTGGTCAGATGATGGATTATTGTCACGACCCAAATTCCCACCCTTTGGGCCGTGACTGCGCCTAACGTTGAACCCGCT
>ML276651.1:0-17586 GCA_005239495.1 Nicotiana undulata
TTAACTTAACAACATCATTAATATGATAATGAAGTAATTCATCAATGATTTCATCCTTATACCATATATTTTTATGAAAGGAAACAATCAACAACTCCAGCTTTCTTCAATTGGCAACTTTATTCACTAGTTCATGTCTAGTCCAACCATTTAACTTAATACATCAATACAACCTTAAGAACCTGCAAGAACATAATATACACACCTCCTAGAGTAGCTTCAAGTTGAAATCCAAGTTATATTTAGCTTACAACAACCCTCAATGGCAATACAACACCATAGAAGTGACTTAAGCTAATCCAAGTATTATCTTGTAGTTTATTATCCTAAAAACTTAACCAACATACAATAAAGCTTAAGAACAATTAGTAGGTTGTTACACTCATCTTAACCAGTAGCAAAAACTTTAAATTTCAGAAAAACACAGCCCACAACTATCCTCAATGACAACACAACCTCAAAGAGGTGTTATTNTGATATGAAAATCATAGGAGAGTTTTTTTACAGTACATAAACAACTTAAAAGAACATCCCACACGAGCTGGAACCGGCCAAAAATCAGCAACAAGAAGAACAAGAAACTTACTAGCACGACGGGATTCCCGACACTTGATGTGTGTTGTTTGCCCTTTGTTTGGGTCTTGGATCATGAGAGAAACTTGAGAGAGTGTTTTTAGGGTTCTAAGGTCTGAATATACTGAAATATAATGACTAAAAACGGGGTTGAGGCATCTTATATATATATATCCATATGTCTTAAATCGCCTATGTGGGTCCCATAGAGAGCTGCTTGGCGCAGTCTCGCTAAAATGCGAATATCTCTCTACTCCGATGTTGTATAGACGAACGATTTAATGCGTTGGAAACTAGACTCATAGATATTCAATTTTATTGGTATATCATCCAATAATTCCAAGTATATTGAAATAAAATCTCAGTTACATTTGACCTAATTTTCAGCACATTATGAATGTAACTTGTGAAGACCTTTGCCAACTTTTGTTCCACAACTTGCTTTACTTCAAAACGTAGCACACGACTATCATACGACAAAAATAACTCATAGAATAACCTCCTTATCATGTTAAGAACATTGTCTCACCCTAAAGTACATGTTATAACATTCCAAACTTGTCGACCTTCGACGAAACTTATTTTCTTCAATTGGTTTAACTTCTAAGATTTCCAACCCTCTTGGTACTCGTTATTCATGATCTTAAATATTTGTAACCTCCAAGGTAACATGATTAACTTACTTTATATGCTTCTAAATATAATCTTATTTCCGAGCTTACATCAATTGACTTACGACGTACTCTCACGTACGAAAACATGGGGTGTAACACCCTTGCCGGGCCGGTGATATTTCTATTGTAGTTCCGTTGTCGGGATGTTGTGATTTATTGTTATGGTTCATGTTATTGATTTCTTCCTTGCCAAACTGTTGTTCTTGGTATTGTTTGGGTGAGGAAGAGTGTAAAGCACGAAGGGTGATGTCGTGTATTTTTTATTGTGAGGATGAGAGTGTAAAAGCACGAAGGGCGATTCCGTGTCATGTTATGATATTAAAAGCACAAAGGGTAATGCCGTGCCGTTTCTATTTATTTATTGTAAGGATGAGATTAAAAGCACGAAGGGTGATGTCGTGCACTTGTTTTGGTGAGGATGAGAGTAAAAGCATGAAGGGTGATGTCGTGCACTTGTTTTGGTGAGGATGAGAGTAAAAGCACGAAGGGTGATGTCGTGCACTTGTTTACTCTATGTTGTTATTTCCTGTTGTTACCTTAATATTTAAATTGTTGTCTTATTTTGTTATTTCTGTTATTTGATATCTCTTTCCCCGAGCATGTTCCCCTTTTTCCCTTGTACTTAACTGATTATTTTGCAGTTATTATTCTTCCGATTATTGATGAATTGCACAGGTTGTATTAATTATCATGTCCTAGCCTCATCACTACTTTGACGAGGTTAGGCTCGGCACTTACTCAGTACATGGGGTCGGTTGTACTGATACTACACCTGCACATCTTTTTGTTGTGCAGATCTCAGTACAGGACCCTATGGACATTAGAGCTAGGAGGCTTCCTTCAGTCCACCCACAGGCACCGAGGTAGTCCTGCAGGCGTCCGCAGGCCTTTGCGTCCCCTTCCACTTCTCTATTTATGTTTTTTTGTATTTCAGAAACAGATGTATTTACTTATTTCAGACCCTTACATGTATTATTCGTAGATAGTCCGTGACATTGTGACTCCAAAGATCTGGGTTTGGTTATTCTGAGAGTTCGTAAAATCAATGGATTGAGTTGTGTATTTCTAGTCTGTTTTCGTTTTTATGCTCTTATTTATAAAAAGGTGGTATTTCACTTGTTCTCATTTAATAATAAAGAATTATAACAAATTTGAATATCTACGTTGGCTTGCCTAGCAGGTTCAACGTTAGGCGCCATCACGGTCCCGACGGTGGGAATTTCGGATCGTGACAAGTTGGTATCAGAGCACTAGGTTGCCTAGGTCTCACAATTCACGGACAAGCTTGATAGAGTCTGAGGGATCGGTACGGAGACGTCTGTACTTATCCCCCAGAGGCTGCAAAGTTAGGAATAACCTCACATCTGTTCTTCTCTGTCGTGCGATTTGAATTCTAAATGCTAACTGAGTTTCTATTCTATTCTCTCGCAGATGGCGAGAACACGTGCTTCCTTATCTACCGATCAGCAGCCCAATACTCCAGTTGTAGCTCCTACGAGGGGCCGAGGATGAGGTCGAGGCCGTACTAGAGGCCGAGGTAGGGTCAGGGCTCAGCCCGGAGCAACAGCCCCAGTGGAGAATCCTCAGGTAGAGTTTGCCGATGAGGTTCCTGCTCAGACAGTTCCAGTTGGACCAACTCAGGTCCTAGAGGGGTTCATTGGCACCTCGGTACTTCAGGACACTCTGGTCCATTTAGTGGGCCTATTGGAGAGCGTGGCTCAGGGAGGTCTACTTCCTACAGCACCAGCCATCTCTCAGGACAGAGGAGGAGAACAGAAACCTTCCACCAGCACACTAGAGCAGTTAGCTTCTCAGTTTCAGACTCTAGCAGCTCAGACAACTGGAGTAGTTCAGCCGGGTATATTGGCTCAGGCCGTTGAGGGAGCAACTATGTCTTCTGATGCTTTATGGAGATTTGACCGGTTCACCAAGTTGTTTCCTACTACCTTCATTGGTTCACCTTTAGAGAATCCCCAGGATTACTTAGACAGTTCCTATGAGGTTCTTCGGAACATGAGGATCACGGAGACCAATGGGGTCAATTTTGCTACTTTCCGCCTTTCTAGTTCTGCCAAGACTTGGTAGAGGGATTACTGCTTGACCAGACCAGTTGAATCTTCGCCTTTGTCTTAGGCTCAGTTCTCCGAGTTGTTCTTGGAGAAGTTTCTTCCAGTCACCCAGAGAGAGGACCTCCGGAGGCAGTTTGAGCGCCTCCAGTAGGGATCTATGACAGTTACACAGTATGAGACCAGATCCATCACTTTATCCCAACATGCTATCACGATACTCCCCACCGACCGAGAGAGAGTGAGGAGGTTTGTTGAGGGGATAGCTCAGCCGATTAGACTCCAGATGGCCAGAGAGACAAGTACTGATATTTCATTTCAGGAGGCGGTCAACGTGGCCAGACGGATTGAGATGGTCTTTTTACAGGGCAGTTGTCAGGGGTTTGACAAGAGGCCTCGTCATTTTGGTCGATTCAGTGGTGCCTCATCTGGAGGCAGGGATTCTTTTGGCAGAGGTCATCCTCCTAGACCATTCCAGTCAGCACTTCAGGTATCCCGCAGTGCACCACCAGCTCCTATTAGTGCACCGCCGCTCCAGAGCATTCAGGGTGGTTATTCTAGTCGACAGGGATAGTTTCAGGGCCAGCAGTTTCAGCAGCAGAGATCTTGTTGCACTTGCGGTGGTTTGGGGTTTATTTCCAGGTTTTGCTCCCGAGCTCCTAGTGGTTCTCAGCATCAGGGTTCCCGTGCTATGATTCAACCACTAGGTTCACCCCCACCCCCTCAGCCAGCTAGGGGTGGAGGTCGAGGTGCCAGAGGTGGAGGACAGGCTGTTAGAGGTAGAGGTCAGCCCGCAGTAGGTCAACCCATGGATGTTTAGATTGGTGGTGCTCAGTCCCGATGTTATGGTATACCCCCTAGACCTGAGGCTGAGGCCTCCAATGCAATCATTACAGGTATGGTTTCAGTTTGCAGCAGGGATGCTTCGGTTTTGTTTGATCTGGGGTCCACATTTTCCTATGTGTCCTCATATTTTGCTCCTTATATGATTATACCTCATGATTCCCTGAGTACTCATGTATATGTATCTACACCAGTGGGTGATTCTATTGTGGTAGATCGAGTCTACCATTCATGTATTGTGGTTATTGGTGGCATTGAGACCCGGGTAGATCTTTTAATCCTTGATATGGTCGACTTCGATGTCATTTTGGGGATGGATTGGTTGTCTCCTTATCATGCGATTCTTGACTGTCGTGCCAAGACTGTGACCTTGGCCTTGCCGGGAGTACCTCGATTGGAGTGGAGGGGGACTTCTGGTCATCCTTTCAGCAGGGTTATCTCATATATGAAGGCTCGGCGCATGGTTGAGAAGGGGTGTTTGGCCTATTTGGCTTATGTTCTTGGTTCTAGTGTCGAGGTTCCTTCTATGGAGTCTGTGCCCATTGTCCGTGAGTTTCCAGAGGTGTTTCCTTCAGACCTGTCGGGTATGCCACCCGACAGGGATATTGACTTTTGCAATGATTTGGCTCCGGGCACTCAGCCTATTTCTATTCTGCCATATCGAGTTGAAGGATCAGTTGCAGGATTTGCTAGATAAAGGCGTTATTAGGCCTAGTGTTTCTCCTTGGGGTGCCACAGTGTTGTTTGTTAAGAAAAAGGATGGCACGATGAGGATGTGCATTGATTACCGGCAATTAAACAAGGTTACTATCAATAACAAGTATCCATTGCCAAGGATTGATGATTTGTTTGATCAGCTTCAGGGTGCCATAGTGTTTTCAAAGATTAACTTGAGATTTATTTACCATAAGTTGAGGATTAGGGCGTCGGATGTCCCTAAGACAGCCTTTCGCACTCGGTATGGGCATTATGAGTTCTTGGTGATGTTGTTTGGGTTGACAAATGCCCCAGCCGCTTTCATGGAGTTGATGAACCGAGTGTTCAAGCCCTATTTGGACTTGTTCGTGATTGTCTTCATTAACGATATTTTGATTTACTCCCGCAGTCGGGAGAGGCACGAGCAGCACCTTCGAGTCGTTCTCCAGACTCTGAAGGACAGTCAGTTGTATGCTAAGTTTCCAAGTGCGAATTCTGGTTGAGTTCGATGCATTCTTGGGTTATGTTGTATCAACAGAGGGTATTCAGGTGGATCCCAAGAAGATTTCAGCAGTCAAGGATTGGCCTAGACCCACATCAGCTACAGAGATTCGGAGTTTCTTGGGGTTAGCAGGTTACTATTGTCAGTTTGTGGAGGGTTTTTCATCTATTGCAGCCCCGATGACCAGTTTGACTCAGAAGGGTGCCCAGTTTAGGTGGTCAGATGAGTATGAGGTAAGCTTTCAGAAGCTCAAGACAGCCTTGACCACGGCACCGGTGTTGGTTTTGCCCACAGGTTCAGGGCCATATACCGTGTATTGTGATGCTTCACGAGTTGGACTTGGTGTAGTGTTGATGTAGGATGGCAAGGTTATAGCTTATGCTTCACGTCAGTTGAAAGTTCATGAGAAGAACTATCCAGTTCATGATTTAGAGTTAGCAGCCATTGTCCATGCGCTGAAGATTTGGAGGCATTATCTGTATAGTGTGTCATGTGAGGTGTTCACAGATCATAAGAGTTTGCAATATCTGTTCAAGCAGAAAGAGTTGAATATGAGGCAAAGAAGATGGTTAGAGTTGTTGAAAGACTACGACATTACCATCTTGTATCATCCGGGAAAGGCCAATGTGGTGGCCGATGCTTTGAGCCAAAAGTCAGTCAGCATGGGTAGTCTTGCTTATATTCTGTTCGGGGAACGACCGCTTGCTTTAGATGTTCAGGCTTTAGCCAATCGGTTCATGAGATTGGATGTTTCTGAGTTTGTGGCTCATTCTTCATTGTTTGATCGTATTCGGGATCGGAAATATGATGATCGTCATTTATGTGTCCTTAGGGATACGGTTCGGAACAGAGGTGCCAAGCAGGTTTCAGTTGGGGATGATGGAGTCTTGAGGATGCAGGGACGTATTTGTGTGCTTGATGTTGATTTCCTTCGTGAGCTGATATTGCAGGAGGCCCATAGCTCCCGGTATTCCATTCATCCGGGCGCCGCAAAGATGTACCAGGATTTGTGGCAACATTATTGGTGGCGGAGGATGAATAAAGATATTGTGGCACATGTAGCTCGGTGCTTGAACTGTCAGCAAGTTAAGTACGAGCACCAGAGACCCGGTGGATTGATGCAGCAGATTGAGATTCCTGAGTGGAAGTGGGAGCGTATCACCGTGGATTGTGTAGTTGGACTCCCACGGACTCAGAGGAAGTTCGATGCGGTATGGGTCATTGTGGATAGGCTGACCAAGTCAGCACACTTCATCCATGTATCAATTTCATATTCTTCGGAGAGATTGGCGGAGATTTACATCAGGGAGATTGTTCGTCTGGATGGTGTGCCAGTGTCCATTATTTCTGACCGAGGTACTCAGTTTACCTCCCATTTCTGGAGAGCATTTCAGCGTGAGTTGGGCACATGGGTTGAGCTGAGCACAGCATTTCATCCTCATACGGACGGACAGTCCGAGCATACTATTCAGATTTTGGAGGATATGTTGTGAGCATGTGTCATTGACTTTGGAGGTTCATGGGAACAGTTTTTTCCTTTAGCTGAGTTTGCCTACAACAACAACTATCAGTCGATCATTTAGATGGCTCCTTATGAGGCGTTGTATGGTAGGCGGTGTCGGTTGCTAGTTGGGTGGTTTAAGCCGGGGGAGGCTCGGTTATTGGGTACGGAGTTAGTGCAGGCTTCCTTGAATAAGGTAAAGATCATTCAGGATAGACTTCGTACAGCTTAGTCCAGGCAGAAGAGTTATGCAGACAGCAGGGTTCGTGATTTGGCATTTATGGTTGGAGACCGGGTATTGCTTGGGGTATCGCCCATGAAGGGTGTGATGAGGTTCGGAAAGAAGGGCAAGTTGAGCCCTAGGTACATTGGTCCCTTTGAGATTCTTGTGAAGGTAGGAGAGGTGGCTTAAAGACTTGCTTTTCCACCGAGTTTATCAGTTGTGCATCCAGTGTTTCATGTATCTATGCTTCAGAAGTATCTTGTCGATCCCTCTTATGTTCTAGACTTCAGCAGTGTCCAGTTGGACAAGGATTTGACTTATGAGGAGGATTCGGTAGCCATATTAGATCGGCAGGTTCGTCAGTTGAGATCGAAGAATTATCCTTTGCTTCGTGTTCAGTGGAGAGGTCAGCCTGTCGAGGCGGCTACCTGGGAGTCCGAGTCCGATATGCGGAGCCGATATCCCCATCTTTTCCCCGATTCAAGTATCCTTCTATGTCCGTTCGAGGACGAACGTTTATTTTAGAGGTGGAGATTGTGATGACCCAAAAGGACATCCCGTGTATTTCTAGTCAATTCTGTGTACCGAGGTCATGAAAACCTCATTCTATCTCACCTCTATTTGTGTGCACAACCCGTGCGTGTAGCCGGGAAGCCTTTATGTGAAAAAATGAGGAAAATGATAATTTTATTTTTTAAATTTGAATTGAGTTGACTTTGGTCAACATTTTTGGTAAACAGACTCGGACCCGTGATTGAAGGTCCTGGAGGGTCCGTAGGAAAATATGGGACTTAGGCGTATGCCCGGAATCGAATTCCGAGGTCCCAAGCCCGAGAAATGAATTTTTGAAAAAACTTATTTTCTGAAAATATAAAAGATTTTTGAAAGTTTAATTATATGTGAAATGAGTGGTATCGGGACTGTATTTTGGTGCCGGAGCCCGATACAGGTTCTATAAAATATTTATGTCATGTCTGTAAAGTTTGGTAAGAAACGGAGATCATTTGACGTGATTCGAACCCGTAAATGCAAAGTTTGATGTTTTAGAAGTTTTGGAAATTTTCATTAATTTTGGGGTTAAATTCGTCGTTTGAGATGTTATTTTGGTGATTTGAGCGCACGAGTAAGTCTGTAGGATGTTTTTGAGGTTGTGTGCATATTTGGCTTAGAGCCCCGAGGGCTCGGGTGAGTTTCGGATAGGCGTCGGGGTATTTTTAGACTTAGAAAATCTGGTGTAGGCTGTTGTATCTGGTGTCCAGTGATTTACTCTTCGCGCTCACGGTACAACTCATGCTAACGCGATGTACAAGCTGGGCTGGGGAAAAATTATACCTACGCGAACGCAGGGCCTGGGTCGCGAACGCGGAGCTTGGGGGAAATGCTCTACGCGAACGTGAAGGGCCTCAAGCGAACGCGTAGCACAAAGGGAACCTGGGGGAGGGTAGTACTGGGACTCTACACGAACGCGTCCACAGGATCGCGAACGCGTAGGGTAAATGAGGGGTTGGGAGAACTGGGTGATTTTAACCATGTGCGAACGCGGCCTCAAGCTCGCGAACGCATAGGTGTAACGACCCGGCCGGTCGTTCCGTAGAATCTGCATTATTATTACTGTTTTTGCCTTGTCATACATTGATTATACTATTTATGATGTGTTGGAGTCGGTGGGTTCGGGTTCGGAATGGTTGAAGTGAAAATTGAGACACTTAGTCTCTAAAAAATAACCTTATGGAAAAGTCAACTGGGAGTTGACTTATTGGTAAACTACCTCAAAATGCGAATTTTATGGCTCGGGTAGTTTCGTTAGGTGATTTGGGACTTAGGAGTATGTTCGGAATGTATTTTCGATGTCCGGTGTAGAATTAGGCTTGAATTGGCGAAAGTTAGTTTTTGGTGAATTCTGGTCGGCAGTGAAAAATAGGCTATCCGGATCGGAATGGAATTTCGACAGTTAGAGCAAGTCCATAATGTCATTTTGGATGTGTGTGCAAACCTTTAGGTCAATCAGAGGTGTTTTGGATGGTTTCGACATCGTTGGTGGAATTTAGAAATTTCAAAGTTCATAGGCCTGAATTCGATGTGATTTTGGTGTTCTTGTGTTGTTTTTGGCGTTCGAAGGCTCGACTAAGTTTGAATGATGTTATGGGGTGTGTTGGTATGTTTGGTTGAGGTCCCGAGGGCCTCGAGTGTGTTTCGGGTGGTTAACGGACCAACTTTTGGCTTAAAACTTGGCAGATTCTGCTGGTGTGAGTTTCTGGTTTCCTTCTACGCGATCGCGGGAGGAAGTTCGCGGTCGCGTAGGCCTAGCTGGAGAGGGCAGAATTTTTTTTAAACACGATCGCATGGAGGAGGTCGCGATCGCGTAGAGAGGTCTGCAGTCTCGTGGGTTCAGGATATAATGAATCACAATCGCGTAGAGATATTCGCGATCGCGTAAGGTTAATTATTGGGGTTGTTGAGTTTCTCTCCGCGATCGCGACTGGATGTCCGCGATCGCGATGAAGGAATCACTGGGCAGAAAGTTTAAGTTCTAAAAATGAGGGTTTTAGGCCATATTTCAAAACACCATTAGAGAGCTCGGGAGAAGGAGGATTTTGGAGTGATTTTCAGTGGGGTTCTTGTGGTAAGTGTTCTTCAATCACTTTTGGCCTAATTTCATGAATTAGTATTGATTTTTACCATGTAAATTGAGGAATCAAAGTGGAAATTGGGGGAAATAGGGAGAAAAGTTGGGAAATCCTTTTGATGATTTGAATGGGTATTTGAGGTCGGATTTTGGTAAATTTGTTATGGGTAGACTCGGAGAAGGATAAGGATTCCAGTTTTGTAAATTTTATCGAATTCCGAGATGTGGGCCCGGGGGTCGGGTTATACCAATTTCAGGATTTTTGAGTAATTTTGATAAATTTCGATTGGGTTTCATTCCTTGGCATATTATAATGGTATAAATTTGACTTTTGATAGATTTGGAGCACTCGGAGGCCGAATTTAGAGGCAAGGGCACTGCGGAGTAGTATTTTAGCCGGTTTTGAGGTAAGTAACGTTTCCAAACTTGGAACTGAGGGTTCGAAATCCCAACTTACCTGATATTTGATGTTAATTAAGGTGACGCACATGCCAAGTGACGGGCATGCGGGCGTACACTAAATGTTTGTGTCCTGGCTCATCCCATGGCGCTGCCTAATGGTTATTTCAGGCTGATACTTGCACTGTGAACGTTGTATTTACCTTGAACATATTAGAAATCATGTTAAGTATAAATGCTAAGGCTTCACGCCAATGTGTTCAGACCGGAATGGTCCGTTATTGCTGTCTTTATCTGTGACTATTTGCTTACATGTACTCAGTCCTGTTATAGCATATGTTTCATGACTCAGTCTCAGTATTTGTTCATTTATTTATATGTTATCATTGTTTTGGGCTGATTCTTATATTTGTGAGCCTTGTGAGCGATGCTGAAAAGTATTGGCTGAGTGAGGCTGAGAGCCTGGTATTGAGACAGTTATGAGATCGGACTGCACACCGTATTGATCCTCGAATCATGCTTTCGTTGGCTTGATATAGCGCTTGGTCTTACAGGAGCCCTTACGGAGTCTTTACACCCCCAGTGAGCGCACATATATTGAGGGATGGATCTTCCCTGGGCATGGATCTTGTCCGAAGTTATTCATATATATTGAGGGATGGATCATCCCTGGACATGGATCTTGTCCGAGTGATATGTTCCGGAGATAGATCTTCTTTGTGGGGCTGGACTGCCATTTTTCCTCAGTACTAAGTGACTACGTCACTTGTGTTTATGTATAATCCGGGATGGACTTTCCCTAGGCCTGAAGGCATATTCTAGTACTGAGTGGACTTCCTTGTGAGAGTTGGGATATTGTGTATATATCATTTCTGATTCCTTATGATCATATGCTGGTATGTAGATTGTACAGACATAATTGGTGTATTTTGTTTATTTTCAGTTATATTATTGTCATGTCCACGTTTATACACTATTGTTTATAAAGATCGGAGGTTTGGTCCATCACTACCTCTCAGCCTATAGTTTGGGTTCGTTACTTCTAAGTTGGTGTACTCACGTTACCCCCTGCACCTTGTGTGCAGATCCAGGTACATCGAGACCCGGCTCTGATCATTGAGTAGCTGACAGATTTTTCCATCAGAGTTGTCGAGGTAGCAGCTGGCGACCATGATCTCATCATCTCTTTCCTATTCTACCTGTCGTTATTTATTTTTGAGACTATGTTGTCCATTCCTCTTTTATTTGCCTTATGTTTTAGCAGCTCATGACTGTGTGACACTGGATCCGGGATTGTAGTATTTAAGTTTTGGGTCATATATTGTTTCAACTTCAGATTTATTATTGTTATTTATCTTCAGACTTGTTAAAAATGATATTTTTCTAGTAATCCAGTCTAGATTATATATAAATAGGTGGCTGGCCTGGTTCCACGACAGGCGCCATCACGACTCCGAAATCGGGTCGTGACAATAGATCAGGTAATCTATACCTTCGCGAACGCAACCAAGGGCCCGCGAACGCGATGAACAGATTTGCCCAGTTATTTTTAAAAAACCAAAACCTCATAACTTCTTCTTCCAAACTCCAAAGTGGGCGATTCTTGAAAGAGAACTTCACCACAAATTCATAGGTATGTAATCTTAGACCCATTTTCTTCAATATTTATCAACACCCATTAGATTTATAGTCCTAAATCATGTTTTTAAGGGTAGAAAATTAGGGATTTGGGTAGAGTTAGGGCTTTTTAATTAATTGGAATTTAGACCTCGTTTTGGGTTCGGATTTTAAAACTAATTACATATTCGGGCTCGTGGGTGAATGGGTGATAGGGTTTTGGTCTGAACCTCGTGTTTTGACTAAGTGGGCTTGGGGTCGATTTTTGGATTTTTGGAAAGAATGATGGGAAACTTAGCATTGGAACTGAATTATTTAGCATTTATTGATGTTGTTGAGTCAATTATGTCTAGATACAATTGATTTGGAGTCGAATTCAAAAGGAAAAGCGGTGATTGAGGCGTGATTTTGGTCGTGGAAGTCGAGGTAAGTGTTTGGCCTAACCTTAGCTTGATGGAATAGGCGTTGAGTCTTATTTGCTATGTATTTATTCCATGTGCAACGTATAGGTGAGGTGACGAGTACCTATATGTTGGTGTCAAGCATGTCCGTGAGTCGGATATTATGAATTGCGTGATTTTTATTGTTATTTATTGCGTTATAGCTTGAATTTCACTTTGGTGGTTGTTCCTTTGATGGAAATTATTGGTTGTGAATACTGTTGAGTACTTGTTTCGGTTGAGGAATATTTTGAAAAGTTATGTACTTGAGTGAGATTGGTTATAGTTGTATCCCTTGCCGGGACGATGATATTTCTACTGTAGTTCCCTTGTCAGGATGTTGTGATTTATTGTTATGGTTCATGTTATTGATTTCTTCCTTGCCAAACTGCTGTTCTTGGTATTGTTTGGGTGAGTAAGAGTTTAAAGCACGAAGGGTGATGCCGTGTATTATTTATTGTGAGGATGAGAGTGTAAAAGCACGAAGGGTGATTCCGTGTCATGTTATGATATTAAAAGCACGAAGGGTGATGACGTGTAGTTTCTATTTATTTATTGTAAGGATGAGAGTAAAAGCACGAAGGGTGATGTCGTGCACTTGTTTTGGTGAGGATGAGAGTAAAAGCACGAAGGGTGATGTCGTGCACTTGTTTACTCTATGTTGTTATTTCCTGTTGTTACCTTGATATTTAAACTGTTGTCTTATTCCGTTATTTCTGTTATTTGATATCTCTTTCCCCCAGCATGTTCCCCTTTTTCCCTTGTACTTAACTGATTATTTTGCAGTTATTATTCTTCTGATTATTGATGAATTGCACAGGTTGTATTAATTGTCGTGTCCTAGCCTCGTCACTACTTCGCCGAGGTTAGGCTCGACACTTACTCAGTACATGAGGTCGGTTGTACTGATACTACACCTGCACATCTTTTTGTTGTGCATATCCCAGTACAGGACCCTGTGGACATTAGAGCTATGATGCTTCCTTCAGTCCACCCGGAGGCACCGAGGTAGTCCTGCAGGCGTCCGCAAGCCTTGGCGTCCTCTTCCACTTCTCTATTTCTATTTTTAGTATTTCAGAAACAGATGTATTTACTTCTTTCAGACCCTTACATGTATTATTCGTAGATAGTCCGTGACATTGTGACTCCAAAGATCTGGGTTTGGTTATTCTAAGAATTCATAAAATCAGTGGATTGAGTTGTGTACTTCTAGTCTGTTTTCGTTTTTATGCTCTTATTTATGAAAAGGTCGTATTTCACTTGTTCTCATTTAATAATAAAGAATTATAACAAATTTGAATATCTACGTTGGCTTGCCTAGTGGGTTCAACGTTAGGTGCCATCACGGTCCTGATGGTGGGAATTTCGGGTCATGACAGTTGTACACTTTCTAGAAGTTTCTTCTAATTTTCTACCCCTTTTAACTTCTGAAAATTTACTTTTTACCCAACAATCTGATTTAATTAGCTTTTCTTATTTTGTTTTGGTCTTTTATCTTCTTTCTAGAAGTTTCCTAGGCAGTTACACTTAAGATTCCTTAGTTAGAATTCCTAAACTACCATGTAAAGTCCCTATAATTACCCCCTATCATTCAGGACTTTGGGCCATCAGCTGACCAATTTGGGCCTAACCAATTTGGGCCTCCTTTGCCAAGAACTAATCATTACTGAGTTCCTAAAATTAGGTAACTCAAAACAGCCTATATTAAACACCTATAAGGCTACTAAGTTTACTAACTTGAGCTAATTACGCAATTAGGCTTATTAATTAACAAAATCAGTTATGAAGCTAACATTAACCCAAGTATTCAACTACCTAAAAATAATTCAACTAATCTTAAATGTATGATTAACTAATCAGTCAGAACTAATTAATTAATGTAAGCCAACAATTAACCCTAAAAAGGCTACTTCAGAACCTAAACCAGATAACTCGAATAACCTTAAAGAAGTAGGATTAACTAATCAATTAGACTTAATTAATCATCATAAATCAGAAATTAAACAACTTTTTTAAAACAATAGACAATGAAAGGAGAAACAAGACAAAGAGTAGTATCAGAAGTCAAACCTAAGCCACATAAATCAGAAATCAAACCAAGGCCAAGTAATTCAAATAACCCTAAAACATGTATGATTAACAACAATGGAAATTGATTAATTAATACAAATCAGTAGTTAATCGACTATTTCAGAAGAGAAAACAATCAAGAGAAATATGATAAAGAAAGTATGAAAACCTAAACTAAGAATCAAAATCAGTTAAGTAACAGAATCAGAAATTAAACCTATATAACTAATTTCAACAACACCACATAAATAAAGAAATAAAGTCAGGGAGGGTACCTAATCTTAGCCGGGAAAAGTTGGTCAGACTTGGCCGAAACTTGGCCGGATTCCGACGAATTTGAAAATGATTCAAACTTACATGAATCGATTGCTCTTGTCAAGATCAATCGACTCATGTGAGTCTGAACCAAAGAACTGCTCGAAGTTGTCCGAAACTAGGTTTTAGGGTTTTCCGTTTTTAGATCTAAAATTGGTCGAGTTTGGAAGGTTTTTTGGGAAAAGTGATGGGAGATGATGATTCAGGGGGAGAAAAGGGTGGTCTGGTACGAATTTGGGTCGATTTGGAAGTGGTCCGCCACCGTGAGGCGATTTTCGGCGGCGAAAGACGGCGGAGCCGGTGGGGGTTTGAGGGCGGCTAGGGTTTGGGTCAGGGGAGAGAGACGAGAATGAGTGGGTTAGGGCTCGTTTGGACATTTATATATTAGGGGGGATTGAGTTGCGGGTCGTTGGATCAAATGATCCAACGACTAGGGTTAAAGGGGACTTAAACGAGGTCGTTTTGAATTAGTGGGGGACTGGACCGGATTGGGTAATTGGGTTGGGGTGTTGTAGAATTAAAGAGGGGATTGGGCCTGGTTTATAATTGGCCCAGTCCGATTTAGCCTTTAAAGTTCATATTAATTCTAAAGTAATTTAACTTAATCCTAATTAAGTCACTAAACCATATTAATTTATGAAATTAATTAGCTATTTACCTTTATTATTTTAGCTAATGAGTCATTTTTAATTTATAAAAAGTAAAATCATTAATTAATACCAATAATTATCGAAAGAACAATTTTTTTGTGATTTTCTTCTAACTAAGTATTAAATTAAATCAAAGACCTAATAATGCAAGATAATGAAAGTTTTAAATATATTTTTTAATCTTTTAAAATAAAATGTGATCATAAATGCAAATAATTCCTAAATAAACACCAAAATTCACACAAAAATCTAACAATAAATAAAATTAATTCATTTATTAATTTTGTAGGAGTATTTTAAATGGGGTGAAAAATTACATGCTCACAAAAATCATATTGCTGCTCCTGCTCTTATAGTTAGATAAGGCACTAAAAACATACCTTATCTCTATCAATCACTATTGCCACAAACCACCACCAATTACCATCACTAATCATCGCTATCAGTCGCCACCATTATTAGTTATCATCATCATCCCCCATAATTATCGGCCATCATCACTAACTACCATTATCAACCACCACCATCAAACATTAGTCAGAAGCTGACCCAAGATTTAAAGGTGGCGGAGGCACCGCTATATTTAACATAATTATGCAAATCTCTAACTATAAAGTCTAGGGTGCTTTCTTAAAACTTAACAATCATAATAAGTTATGAGCAAAGTATTAACGTCAAAATATCGAATATCATTAAATCCTTACTAATATAACAAAAGTAAATCATATGTTCATACTTGACTTCGACGCGCTTTCATATTCTGAAACGGTATAGTATTATTGCTTATATTTACAAATATGTCCTTTTCAATATAACAAACTAAACAATCATTCAAAAAGGCATCACTAATTCTACTACGCAATTCATTCTTGATGTGCTTCATGGATGAGAATGCTCTTTCTACAGTTGCGGTAACGACAAGTAAAATTAGAGTCAACTTCACAAGTAAATACACATGTGAATAAGTTTCTACAAGATTTGCATTAACCAACGCTTTTGCCAAATCACCAATTCCTTTCCAATCGGAGAACATAGGATCACCACGCCACATGTGCACTATGAAAGTATCAAGCTGGTAACTAAGCTTTCGAAGCTTCAATTCATCAAACTAATCTGGATAATGCTTGGCCAATGTCATTATTCTTTCCTTATCAAAATGAACAAACGAATTAGTCGAATTCAAGCTTTCCATTCCAAGAAGCAAGCTACGATTCACAACATCAAAACGACTATTAAGCTCTTAAATTTGCAAGTTAATTATAGCATAAAAGAGCTCAACATGTAAGTGATGTGAATAAGTAACACTAGAAGGAATATGCTTCGTCTTTCCAGGAATATAAAATTCATTCATCTTGAGCACCAAAATGTCATGTTTATCACAAAATAAGGAAACTTCATTCATCAAACGTTCCCATCCATTCTCTCTCAACAATTGCAATCTTTCTTTAGAAATGTCAAGAAGTACCATGGCATTGACAATATCTTGCTCTTTCTTATGTAAAGATATGCTCAGCTCGTTCGACATTGCCAATACTATCAACGTCAAATGAAGTTTGAAAACAAACTCAAATTCATTAATCTTACTCAAGAAAGTTTATGCTTGCACTCTATCACTAGCGTAAGTACCTTCAAATTTAATAACCTCAAGCACATGAACAATAGATGAAAATAAAATAACGAAATTATCCAATGTTCTAAAATGTGACCCCCAACGGGTGTCACCTAGCCTTTGAAGCCCTCGCTCTTAGTTTAATCCTTTCCCACTTTTAACTTCCCCACTTTCTAGCAATTATTCCAACCTTTCTACTTGATGATCCCGAAGTTGATCTCTATGCTTAAAAGATGCTCCAAACATTCAATACGTTAGCAACAATAGCAAAGAAATTATTCACAGGCAAGTATATTTTGGTGACTACTACAAGTGTCAATTGCAATTGGTGAGCAAAACAATGAATGTAATATGTTGATCAAGTTTCTTGCAAAATCAAAGTTGTAAGACCATTCATCTCTCCTTGCATGTTACTAGCTTCGTCATAGCTTTGTCCACGTATTTTGGATAGACTTACTGCTTCATAAGCAAAGAACATATTGTTTATTTCAATGATCGTGTTGATGTATCATTAACACGAACAATAGCAATAACTCGCTCATTCACTTCACCTTTTTTTGTCAGCATAGCCATTTGTTCATGATGTTAGATATTCTTGTACTCATCAGCCAATATCCCAAATAATCTTCATCCAAGTCATTAATTATAGCTTTTGCGGTCTCTTGTGCACACGCACTCACTATATCTTTTTGATTTTTTTGAAAAATTGTCACGACCCGAAATCCTAATAGGTTGTGATGGCGCCTATCGTGGAACTAGGCTAGCCAACCATCACCTTACTG
>ML276656.1:0-38406 GCA_005239495.1 Nicotiana undulata
CGGTTTGGGAAGAAAGGGAAGTTGAGCCCTAGGTACGTCAGGCCGTATCGGATTGCTCAAAGGATAGTGCAAGTAGCTTATAGGTTGGAATTTCCTCCTGAGTTGTCATTAGTACACCCGGTGTTCCACGTGTCCATGTTGAAAAAGGTAATTGGAGATCCATCCACCATCGTGCCAGTTGAAACCATTGGGGTAAATGAAGAACTATCATATGAAGAGGTTCCGATTACTATTCTTGATAGGCAAGTCCATAAATTGAGAAATAAGGAAGTTGCTTCAGTCAAAGTGTTATGGAGAAGTCAGCAAGTCGAAGAAGCTACATGGGAAGCGGAGAAGGAAATGAAAGAAAAGTACCCCCACTTGTTTAAATGAGTCTAGTAGCGAATCGTGCATGTTCCTATTCCTAGGCAATTGTAAGTTGTGGTTAATGTTGCATAAGAAGGGACCCTAACTTGTATTCCCCTAAAAAGACTTGTTGTTGTAACTTTTCTATGCATACCACAATTGTTTGTGCTGCCCTTACTTGAAAAATATGTGACCCCTTTAAAGCAAATAAAAGTTTTGTGAAACAAATGTGCTAAGTAAGTGATTAATGGTAGTGTAGATTGNGATAAAGTGATCAAATACTGTAAATTGTTGAGGTAACAACTTGGTGTGTGAGCTATTGAATGGTTCAAACTATGTAAGAGTTCTTGGAAATGTGTTTCGGGGGCTCTCTGACAGGTAGATAGGCCTAATTACAAAGGAAACTCTGGCAAATTTTTTGAAAATATTGAAGTTTGTGTAAATTGGGAAGTTTGCATATCATGTTTTCAAAACCAAACGATTTCCAAAATCCTCATTCAAGGATGAATGATTTTTAAGGGGTGGAGAATGTAAAGACCCGTAAAATTTCTTGCTTAAAATAATGCCCGAACGAGTCCCTGAGTTGCTTTTACTGTGGAAATTCCTAAAACAGACCTAATTTTAACAAAAAGTACCCCGAGAGCTAAGGAATTAAATTTTCCAAAAATTGGGTGTTATGCGACGCACTATGCGATCGCATAACGTGTATGCGGACCGCATAGTGGTCGCATACACAGGCAGATCCCTGCCCAACTAAAGGACAACTATGCGGTCCAATCTGCGACCGCATTTCGGTTCTGCAGATCGCATAGCTGTCGCATTATTGCCTTTGAGTTTTGGGGAGGGGTGTTATGCGACGCACTATGAGATCACATAACGAGTATGCGGACTGCATAGTGGTCGCATACCTGGGCAGATTGTTTTCAAATTTTGGCCCACCCGAGGGCCATTCTGCGGTCAACTCTGCGGACCGCATGTCAGGAATGCGATCGCATTCCTGACCGCATATTTGACCCGGGATTTTAATTTTCTAAACTTTTATACCCGACCCCAGATTCATTTAACCCCTACCCCCTTTCATTTTAACTGGATTCTAAACAAAATAGAGAGAAGTGAGAGTGGGTTCTAGAGAGAGAAGTCCTCATCTTCCCCAAATTTGGTCCTCCATCTCTACTCAGGCCTGGAAGTTTATTGAGTAGTCGTCATCTTCTTCATCATAAGAGGTAAGTCGTCACCCTATTTCCCCAAATTCACAGAATTTAGATAAGAACTAAACACACATAGGTTGGTTCTTGAGAATGAAAGTTGAGACCTTGCATGCATGTGAATAATATTCCATAACCTAGTAAAGGGAAGCAAGTAGAGTAATCTTTCACTAAAAAGGGGTTTAGTTAAGCTGAGGGATCACATAGTGTTTGATAAAATGCTCAAATGAATTCGAGACTCCTACTTCTAAGGTAAATATGTCGCATTGTGAACTAGATTGACGGTGCTAGACGGTTTGGTGAATTGTTATAGAAATTAAAAAGGGGAAACTCGACTCCAGGTATGTATTGCTAACTTTAATCTTTGTAAAATCGCTTTGTGGTGTTCGAGCATATGGTACGTGTATTGGTGTGAATGTGTGCAACGGGTTGTTCGAATTGTGTTGAAGCGTGAAGTGTATGCCTTGTCTGTCCTTAGTTGATCACCATACTACTATGCTATGTGAAATGATGCTAGTAGGATAATGAGTCCAAGAGTATGAATATATATGATAAAGGCTGTGTAACAAGTAATGAAAAGGAGTTGTGGTGTGATGTAATTGAATAAAAAGGTTGTGGCAATGTCGTATATGATTCACTGTTTGGTAAGGTTTGTTGTGGCACGATTTTCTTTTTATACGTATTGTGGGTTGTAAAGAAGCTGTATTCCTATTGCTGAAATTTTCTGTGATGGAATTGTGAATTGTCATTGTTGATATGAGATATGATTGTTTGGTGGGATCGGGTTGCGCGCCGCAACAGGAGGGATAAGGGTGATATGTGAGAAGTGATAAGGGTGTGATGTGATTGACCGGTGGGATGGGGTTGCACGCCGCAATAGAAACACAACAAATGATTGTGATTGTCCGGTGGGATCGGGTTGCACGCCGCAACAGAAACATAATAAACGATTGTGATTGACAGGTGGGATCGGGTTGCCCGCCGCAACAGAAGAAATAAGGGTGAAATGTTGAGAAGGTACAAGGGTGGAATTGCGATTGTAATTGTGATTAAGTGAAAATCGTGGAACTTCCATTGTGTTTCTTTCTATATCTTGTGCAGTGATTGTGTGACTCTCTGTCTGTCTCTTGCCTGTGCATTGTTGAGTTTACTTAGAGTAAAGTTTGTTCATACATACCAGTACAATTCAAATGTACTGACGTCCCTTTTGCCGGGGGCGCTACATTCTTGTGATGATTGTAGGTGGTTCTATAGCAGGTACTCCAGCCCACCGACAGTAGTGCCTCCTCTACGTCCTATCAGCTATTTTGGTGAGCCCCTCTCCTCTCGGGGCCCTGTGTGGTTCATGCCACCTCTTCTTCCGGATTTTTATTTTGGTATTTGTGTAAGGTATAGCTGGAGCCTTGTTACCGGCAAGTATTATATAACTCTTTCGTACTCTTAGAGGCTCCGTACGCAGGAAATGTGGGTTATGTACATATATATTTTGGGCAGTATAAGTTGTAGACCACGTAAAGTAAACATGTATGCTATGTATAGTTTGTAAGCATTGTACCACATGTGGGTAATGACAGAAATCTATAATTAAATTCCAGGTTGTAAGAATGTGTCTAAATTATAACTGAATAATGTACATTGGAATCTCGGGATAATATGTGGGATGGAAAAAGGAATCTAGGTCCGCTTGACTGGGGCTACCCGGTCGAGTGCCGGTCGTGTCCCTCAGTTTTGGGGCGTTACAAGTTTCTGTTAAGATTTCTATCATTCCTTTTGTGCTTCTACTTATGGTTCTATTGTTTACCCTGTAACTAGTATATCTATGTGATTTCCCCTTTTTCTTTAGTCTCACATGTCTGTTATGGATCATTATGATCCTGCTTGACTCCTATGAAACTAGCACATCTATTTGTCTATGTGATTTCCCCTTTTTCTTTAGTCTCACATGTCTGTTATGGATCATTATGATCCTGCTTGACTCCTATGAAACTAGCACATCTATTTGTCTATGTGATTTCCATTCTCCTTCAGTTCAGTATGTCCGGTACTGCTCCTATGTGTTTCATTGTAAATCTGCATTCCCCCTGACTCCTAACATTATAAGCATGCACCTACAATACTTGGTTATCATGTAATCCTAATCCTAGATCTAATATGTGACTCTGTTTGACACCCTCTCAATCTAATGCTGTTGGATTTCTGGCATGAACATTCTGTGATAACTATGTTGTGCTTGTTTAAACCCTATAACACTATCCTGAGGACTAATTGTGTATAAGTCCGCTTCTACTATGTGATTTATTTGTCCCCCAGTTCCCTATCCCTGTTTGTTTTAGCCTCCTGAACCCTACATGTCTTCTAAATTGTGATTGTTCTGTTTCTTACCTCTTTAAACTAGTTTTCATCAAATAGACTCTCATGTTGTTCTCTGAAGCTATTTTCAAAAACAGTTATTACAAAAGCTACTTTTCAAACTCAACTCCTTTAAACTATAAGCACATCTCACTACTCCTAGTTTAAAAGTTTAGCCCCCTTCGTGTGAGCACTGCCTTGGGGACCATTTGAGTACCCATTGAACTCTGACACACAAGGCTGGCATTCCACACTGCACTTACTCATTCCTGCCTAGGGAACTTGGGTGTGAGCACTGCCTTGGGGACCATTTGAGTACCCATTGAACTCTGACACACAAGGCTGGCATTCCACACTGCACTTACTCATTCCTGCCTAGGGAACTTGGGTGTGAGCACTGCCTGGGATCCCCATGAGATCCTTAGGAACTCTGACACACTTGGGTTACAAAGGGTTGTGGCATATGGCATGTTTGGACTTGGATACTTGGTCCTACTGTTAGGTTCCCTATAGTGTAACTTCTTAATTTTCTTATTCACTTATGTAATTTATGCAATGCTGGTCTGTAATAATTAATTGTAAAAACAACTCTGGGGCTGGATAGTGAAATGGGTGGGGTTATGCATGCTTAGTATAATTACAGGTAGAGAACATGCTTATAGGGTTTACTTTACCTATGTGTGCAATAGTCACATGTTTAGGAGTACTTGCCATGCATGCATAAGACTCCATGTTTTAGGTCTATTTATCTCAGCACGTATACTTATTTCATGTCCGCTTAGAGAATCATGTTCAGTAAAAGATGTTATAATCGCTGCATCATCTTTGCAAATGCCTCACTTAGAAATCTTGTTCGTAGTTAAAATAACTTAAAAATGGTCGTCATAATGGTACTGCCTCTGCATGTTCATAATTACTATATCTAGAAATCTTGTTTAGGTAAAATAATAACATCAATTGTCAATATTTGCATTAGAGACCATGTCACCTTAGGAATTCATTCTCAGCATGCTCATATGATCTATGCCAAAATCATGTGTTAAATATACTACTAGGAACATCTAGAAATCATGTGCTAGGTTCAGCAACTTAATGAAATCATGTCTCCATACCTTCTGTGTAATAAGTAATCTCACTAAAATAGATTTCAATTGCTGAAAAATGTCTTTCTGCATTTAGAACAACATAGGGTTGCATTCACACCTGTTTAAATAATCACCTTTCTACCACGACTAAGTCTAAGACAGATTCGTCCGGTCTATTTGCTACTGAGACTAAACAGGATTATTGGAATGTTTTGTAACCTGCCTAGGCAAGCCTTAGGCCTTAAGTTTATTAAAACTGGAAACTGTTTCCGTGTCTTGCTAATTACGGATGAGAAATCATAGTCTAAAACTGACCAAGATACTTCTTCTAGAACTCGGACATCAGACTGTCATGCTAGTGTATTCACGTGTAGTCATCCTGTCTTAGGTTCTGAAATTTGAGACCTCTTTGTGTTTGAGTCGTGCTATTCATGTGTATCATTTGTGGAGGGATATACGAGCCTCGTGTCTACTTCTGTGTGTCCCTGTATTTGCAGTCCTAGCTGTTTTATTTGCCGCTTAGAGTTTTGTCCTTTAAACCTAGGGGTTCAGCGTAGTACCTATCCTGTAGGAATAGTAGTCCTAACCTCCTCCAGGACTGATAGGGCGGGACGGGTAATAGCACGCAATAAGCTTCGTGACCAACACACGCGTTTTAGATACCTTCGCGGGGTGGGAAGGGTAGAACACGAATATGATAACCGGTGCGTTAATACCACGTGTAGCTCAGCCTATCGGGTATTACATTGATGTAAATTGTATTACTTTAAACCTAGGACATTCTCTCAAATATTTACTTTGATCTCTTTCAAATTTTAATAAAAACTTCAATACTTGTTTGAAATCCCCTCTTATGTGAGCCTTGTTTGTTATTTGTTTATTGTCTGAATTCACGAAATCATTTGGCCGGGACCCACAAGTGTGGATCTTGTGGGGTGCCTAATACCTTCCCCTTGGGATAACTTCAAGACCTTACCCAATCTCTGGTAACACAAACTAGTTTATGAGTTGACTACTCAAGTTGCCCTAATGCACCATAAAAATTGTTAGGTGGCGACTCTTCCTTTAAACCTTTTTACCTTAAAAAGGAGTTGTTCGAAATGTCATAAACCCTATCTCTCCGCTTTAAGTTTGGGGAAAAAGGGGGCGCGACAACATGGCGACTCTGCTGGGGATTACCTAGGCTTTTACCATTGCAAATTGTTTCGTGAATTTAGACTTTTAATTCTGTTTAAATGTTTTCACCCTTTCCTCTTCCCTATTACGTGCCATTAATCGTTTATTTCTTTTAAGAATTTATTTCACATGAGCAAAACTAACATGTCTCTTTGTTTTCTTGTAAATTGCTTTCAATTATAACTGCTGTATTTACCGCTTTTCTCAACGTGCAAATACATGAATATCAATTTAAATGCTTATTTATTACATATCATGCTCAACATTCATAATCCACTCATGCTAAACAAAATACTATATCAACTTTTACAATGAGTTGTTGCGCTATTCCTATATTATTACCCCTTAAATTCGGAAAGGCGTATTTGCATTAAAACTAGTCGATCAGCGGTGCAGTCGACAGTTCCGCGCCTTCCCTTTGAGTTGTCTGCTCAAGGGTACCAGTCTAAAACCCCATAGAAACCTTACTCCGTTATACTGTCGCATGCATCATGGTCAAACTTATCCAGGTTAACGTGTTGTCCGCACAATAGCCTTTAAGACAGCCTCATCCAAAGTCCATTGGGTTTCCCTGGAACCCAAACGGACACCCTAACGCTTTGTGCATTTATTTGGAGAACTAAATGCTTCCTGCTAATTATTGGTGTTAAATAGTCGAGTCTGGTGGGGGTAAAGGGCCTAACCTTGTCTGTTTTGCAGAAAATGAGGCATGAAGTCCCTAGATTCGACATGGTCGCCAATATTCACCCTAGGCTGCTGAATTGGTGGGAAGACCTCCACTCTAGTGACAAAACTCTCGTCAGAAAATACTTGGGAAATCTACCATCTCTTATAGATATCCAGCCAAACAAAATGGTGATAGAGGTCTCTACCCTTTTTTGGGACTGTGATAGGTCCGTGTTCTGTTTTGGGAATCTTGAAATGGCACCTTTATTAGAAGAGATAAGAGGATTGGCTGGCCCAACTTGGGAATCTCCGGGGTTGTTGATGCCTGAAAACCGCACGGGCAGGGGTTTCCTCAAAATGATGGGTTTGAAGAAGAATCCACAATTGGTGTGTTTGAAGGATTCATACATCCCTTTCGATTATTTATATGAAAGATACGGTCACAATAAATCGTATCACACCTACCAAGATGAGTTTGCCATCACCTCTCTAGGACATATCCATCGCCGAGTGTTCGTGTTTATGGTGTGTTTTTTGGGTTTGATTGTATTCTCAATGAAGAAGGAAAGAATCCATACTAGGTTGGCCATGGTAACTAAGACGCTAATGGAAGGGATAGACGGGCAGGATTTCAGCATTGTGCCCATGATCATCTCAGATATATATCGGGCCCTAGAAATGTGTCAATGAGGAGCAAGGCATTTCGAAGGTTGCAACTTATTACTCCAACTCTGGCTCATAAAACATCTGCAAAAATGTGAATACCAACAAGACATCCATCGAAAGGTTTGGGATGACCATATCGCTTTCAATCACCCAAAGCAAATGAACTATATTCCCGATATGTTCGCTCAGCTAGAGAATGCCTAAGGATGGGTTGAATTATTTGGTAACTTACTCGAGGATCAGGTTCAATGGATGTTCGAGTGGTTTCCAATAGACGAGTTTATCATTCGGTCCCGGGACGCTTCATTTCTGATACTGATTGGTTTAAGGGGGAAATACCCTTACGTCCCTCTACGAGTTATGAGGCAAGCAGGTTCAAGGCGGGTTATACCCAGGGTTGAGAAAATAAACCATCTTCGAGCAGACTTCTAGAATGATGATAGCCCTCATAAGTGACAAGCTCAGCACCTATGGAACTACAGGATCAAGCTTGAAAAAGACACCATCGAGCAAGACATGTATCACGCCAGTTACACTCCTTTCTATCTTGGTTGGTTAGAAGAAGATCTGGGTGGTCAAATTGAGCCAGTGTTCATTCAAGGTCACTGGGTTATGGACGAAATGGTTGAAGCACAAGTCAAGTACAACCAACTGTGCAAAAAGATCCGTGAATGCGAGGATGATCACCACAAGATACATGAGTCCAACAAAAGAATGATCGAGGAATGGAAGGGCATGGCTTTCAGTGCCAACCAGATGTTGAGTTACTTGGAGCAAGGCATAGTTGAATTGGAGGAGAAATTCATCAAAAGGATCGAGACTTGCAAAAAGGCTGAAGGAGCTAAAGAGGGATACTTAGCCAGAACTTACCTACTGCTGGGACTTTGCGAGTTTGGAAAGTTGATCGAGGGAAGAAAGAATGCCGAATCTGGGGAAGGTCCTTCTGGGACAAAATAGATAGGGTTGTCTTATTTTTTTTCTTCATTAATGTAATAAGGCATATGGCCATTAGTGTTTTATATTTTCGCATGTTTAGAGTCGTCTTAAAGATTTGTCTATTTTCTATCAATAAAATGAGGAATTTAGCATTTTAAGTTCTCCGAATCAATTTGTCTCTAGGCCTACCTCGGGCACAAAGAGGTCCCCAACTTAGGATACGCTTTAGATTTCCGCATTATGTGTTTAATTTCTGCAATATTTTTTATAATCCTCACTGACTCGGTTACCTTTTGTTTTTGTTTCTCTTTTAGTTATTATCCCCTTCCCCAAAGGTTAGTTCGTACAGTTTGGCATTATCCGCCTACCGCAAAAGATCCGAAAGGCCTCCACCTACTCCTCCTCTCAGTCCTCCCAAAGGTAGAAACAAGGGTAAAAGTCAGATGGCAGAATCCAGCGGTATCAGGAAAGACAATATGGTTGAACAGGTTGAGACCATTGAAGGCCGGGGTATTCAGGTTTTGCATGAGAACATGTCACCATTGGAACAGAAATTGTTGAAGTTTCAAGAGGAGCTCGATCAGGTCCGGAATCTGGCTAAACTGTCATTCTCCCTCAGCGTCCCTGACGTCAACCCTACACCACCACAGAATATCCCAAAACAACCAAATAACCCTGCAACTCAGCAAACTCTCCCTGCACAACGCAACACTTGCCACAACAACACTCCACCATCCATCCACGAACCACAAAAACCCATGAAAGACCATTTTCATGCCTACAACAATCCCATCTACGTGGAAACTGTGACCCACTCGATTCCGCCTATCTCACATACATCCGAATCGGATGAGAAGGACTTACTTATCAAGAATCTGGCTGGGGAACTTAGAAAGCTAGCTAGCCGAGTTCAGGGTGTCGAGGGAGTCAAGGGAATTGAAGGTTTGAACTATGAAGATCTCTTCATACAACCTGATGTTGAACTACCCGAGGGGTACAAACCTCCAAATTTTGAGATGTTTGATGGCACTGGCGATCCGAGGGTCCATCTGAGGACCTACTGTGATAAGTTGGTTGGCGTAGGAAAAGACGAAAGGATCCGCATGAAGCGTTCATGAGGAGTCTGAAAAGAGACGCACTGTCTTGGTACATCAGCCAAGACCCTAAGAAATGGCCGAACTAGGTAGGTATGGCAACAGACTTCATGGACATGTTTAGATTCAATACAGAGAACACACCAGATGTGTTCTATATCCAGAACTTGAAGAGGAAACCAACAGAAACCTTTCGCGAGTATGCTACTCGTTGGAGGTCGGAAGCTGCTAAAGTCAGACCTGCTTTAGAGGAGGAACAGATGAACAAGTTCTTGTCTAAGCTCAGGACCCACAATATTATGAACGACTAATGATGGTTGAAGGCCACAAGTTCTCCGACATTATCAAATTAGGGGAGCGAATTGAAGAAGGCATCAAGAACGGTATGGTTACAAATTTTGAAGCCATGCAGGCCACTAAAAAAGCTTTGCAGTCCGGTGGTGTGTCTAAGAAAAGAGACGTGGGAGCCATAATGGTTGCACAACAAGCGAAATACCCACCCAAATACCAAGTCTACCCAACACCTCCCTTCACATATCAGCCCACCTCACACTACCAAGCACCCTCACCTTCATACCAACCTCCACCACCCACATATCAACCTACCTCACCTAGATATTCACAACCCTCTCCCGTCTACAACACCCATAATTCCCAGCCACCTCACTCTCAATCACCCTCTACCCGTCAAAACTTCCCTAGCCTCGCCCTAACTTTGATTGTCGCCCTCCAAAGCAATATACCGCCATAGCCGAGCCCATCGACCAGTTGTATGAAAAACTCAAAGCTGCTGGTTATGTTACACCTATCCCTGCTGCCACCCCTGAGAATCCCTCTCAGTAGGTTAACCCAAACAAATCTTGTTCATACCATTCCGGCATGAAAGGACACACCATTGAAGAATGCCGATCTCTAAAAGATAAGACACAGACACTCATTGATAACAAGATTATTATAGAAAAGGATCCTGCTCCGAATGTCCGCAATAACCCTTTACCAGACCATAAGGGTGGAGGTATCCATATGATTGAAGTACATGATGATTGGGATCCCGAGGGGTCAATCGGGTTGATCGCAGATGGCGATGACCCAAAGAAATCTGCGGTCACTCTCAACCCGATCATAGTCCAATTTCTTATCCGCGAAGGCAGACTTGGACTCATTGAAGAAAGCAATTCATCCATCTGAGAATGCCGAGATAAATATGTCTATCCCACTTGAGTTTGAAGCAGTGCCGCCTGCAAAGGCGAAGGCGCCAGTGCCAATTGAAGTTGATTTTGTATCTCCAGCAAATGCACCAGCATCACTCGAGGTTGTCTTGCCACCCCTAACATACACTCCAGTTGAAGTGAGAATGACCACGTCAATTCCAGTAGCAATGTCAACCATACCACTTTTCTATTCAGATGATATCCCTTGGGATTATACAGCTGAGGCAAGAAGGAAAGGTAAAAACAGGTCTGAGGAAGCCATCGTAGCACAGGGTATGACGAGAACTGGTAGAGTCTATACTCCTGAACATCTGGCCGAGTCAAGCAAACAAGCCGCACACTGTCCTCCCCTCATTGAAACAGGTTCTGATGATCTTTGGAGGAAAATACAGGCTAAGGAGTATTCGGTCATCGGCCAACTGAACAAGACAACAGCGCAGATATCCATTCTTTCTTTGCTGCAGAATTCTGAGACGCACAGAAATGCTTTACTGAAAGTGTTGAGCGAACCATACGTGCCGAACAACATCACCACTGGAGAAATGGCCAACATGGTGGGCCAGGTACTGGAAAGTCACAAAATTACTTTTCATGAAGACGAGTTACCACCTGAGGGATTGGGACATAACAAAGCATTTCACATCACCGTACAATGCAAAGATCATTTCATCACAAGGATCTTGATCGACGGAGGTTCCAATCTTAACATTTGTCCGCTGATAACACTCAAGAAATTGGGTAGAGGGATACACGAGATAAGAGAGGGAGCAATCAACGTGAAAGCCTTCGACGGGTCCCATAGAGCTACTATGGAGGAAATCAGTCTATGCTTACAGATGGGACCAACCTGGTTCGAAGTGGACTTCCAAGTAATAGATGTGCTGGCATCCTACAACTTGTTGTTAGGGCGACCCTGGATCCATGCTGCTGGGGCCGTCGCATCAACACTACATCAGGCGGTGAAATTCAAGTGGAACCACCAAGAGGTAATCATCCACGGCGACGATAGCAACCCTATCTATAGTCGCCAGACTATCCCTGTGATTGATGGAAAAAGAAAACTGGGTGGAGGAACATATCACTATATTGAGCGAGTCAATGCCATTGACAAAGACAAATGGTGGGATAGCAAAATCGAGAGTATACTAAACTGGAATGGGTACGAGCCTGGAAAAGGGCTTGGCAAGAACCTTCAAGGAATCTCCAAACCCATCAAAATGAAGAAACATGGTACAACTTTCGGTCTAGGATATGAGTACACATGGGAGGAATTCAACAGCTGGTCGCCACCTTACCGTGGTCCTTAGTACCCATTGGAGCAGCCGATACCGCATCTGGAGCAGACCTTCCAGCAGGCCGACGTACTTATGGGTCAGACGAAGAAGAAGCACTCGCTGCACTAAGGAATTTGTTCTTAGAAGATGATGCTATGGATTGCTGTGTTATTCTTGAGGAGGAGGGGGAGGAAGGCCCTTCCTTACATAGAGTAAGCGAGGGAGCATATCTCAAGAACTGGTCTATCAGGACCACCAGAGCCCGCCGAGCCTCGAGGTAGCAAGGCTAAAAACAAGCATTATTTACTGTTTTATTTACTAAACAATTTTCTCTTTTCTACATTTTTCAATTCCCGCAATAAGATCTTCAATGTTCAAAACAAGTTATTCAATTTATCAAAGCAATTTTCAATTTCTTTATGAATCCGATATTTATTGTCACCATTTTCTCTCATTGCTTTATCTATACAACATTACTATTACTTTACTTGATGAACCGATGACTGTGACGTGCAATGAGGCGACGCAACAAACGGACATTGATTCAGACGAAGACGATATACCCGACGAAATTGTTAAAGAGGTCGAATACTTTGAAAATAGACCTAAGTCCAACTTGGATGAAACTGAGGTTGTCAACCTAGGAGATTCAGAAAATTTCAAGGAAACACGCATCAATATCCATTTGTCACCGTCAGAGAAGAAAGAATACACCAAGTTCCTAAAGGAGTATGAGGACATATTCGCCTGGTCATATGACGACATGACTGGTCTAAGTATGTCCATTGTGGCTTACAAACTGCCGACCAATCCGACATGTCCATCGGTAAAGCAGAAGCTCAAAAATTTCAAACCTGACATGAGTTTCAAAATCAAAGAAGAAGTTACCAAGCAGATCAATGCTAGAGTTCTCCGGGTGGTTCAATACCCGACATGGTTAGCCAACATTATACCCGTGCCAAATATAGACGGGAAGGTCAAAGTCTGTGTCGACTACTGGGATCTCAACCAGGCCAGTCCTAAAGATGACTTCCCCTTGCCAAACATACACATTCTAATTGACAATTACGCCAAGCATGAGCTACAGTCCTTCGTAGATTGCTTCGCTGGATATCATCAAAATTGGACGGATGTGGAAGATGTTGAGAAAACGGCGTTCATCACGCCCTGGGGAGTGTACTATTACAAGATGATGTCGTTCGTTTTAAACAATGCAGGGGCCACCTACATGAAGGTCATGACTACCATATTCCACGACATGATTCACAAAGAGATCGAGGTATATGTGGTCGACGTCATTATCAAATCGAAGAAAGCTGCTGATCACATGGATGATTTAAGGAAGTTCTTCAACAAGTTGAGAAAATATAATCTGAAGCTGAACCCCGCAAAGTGTGCATTCGGGGTTCTTGCTGGGAAGTTGCTGGGATTCATTGTGAGCCGCCGGGGAATAGAATTGGATCCGTCAAAGGTCAAATCCATTCAAGAACTACCACCGCCAAGAAACAAGAAAGATGTTATGAGCTTCTTGGGAAGGCTCAATTACATCAGCCGATTCATAGCATACTCTACAGTCATCTGTGAGTCGATCTTCAAAATGTTCAAGAAGGACGTTGCGACTAAGTGGATCGGGGATTATTAGAAATCTTTCGACAGAATCAAGGAGTATCTATCCACACCGCCAGTCTTGGTACCACCTGAGCCAAGTAGACCCTTGCTACTGTACCTCGCCGTACTAGATGGAGCTTTTGGTTTCGTTCTAGGGCAACATGACAAAACAGGAAGGAAGGAACAAGCTATTTATTATCTCAGCAAGAAGTTCACTCCATATGAGGCCTAGTATTCTTTGCTTGGAACGCACTTGCTGCGCTTTGACTTGGGTCACTCAGAAGTTGAGACACTACTTCTGTGCCTACACAACATATCTCATATCAAGGATGGATCCATTAAAATACATCTTTCAGAAACACATGCCCACAGGCAAGCTAGCCAAGTGGCAAATCATGTTGAGTGAGTTCGACATCATTTATGTGTCTCAAAAAGCGGTCAAGGGATAGGCATTAGCAGACCATCTTTCTGAGAATCCAGTGGATGAAGAATACGAACCCCTGAAAATGTATTTTCCTGACGAAGAAGTATCATTCGTAGGAGAAGATATCGCAGAATCCTACACCGGTTGGAGGATGTTCTTTGATGGCACAACAAACTTCAAAGGAGTCGGTATTGGAGTAGTCTTAATATCGGAAATAGGTAAGCATTATCCAGCATCCGCCAAACTCAGGTTTCCTTGCACCAACAACATGGTAGAATATGAGGCATGTATCTTAGGACTCAACATGGCCATCGACATGAACGTCCAGGAGCTGTTAGTGATTGGTGACTCAGACTTATTGGTACATCAAGTACAAGGGGAGTGGGCAACCAAAAATTCCAAAATACTACCATATATACATCACGTTCAGGAGTTGAGAAAGAGGTTCACAAAGATAGAGTTTCGACATGTCCCCAGAATCCAGAATGAGTTCGCCGATGCTCTGGCTACCTTGTCATCTATGATTCAGCATACAGACAAAACTTTCATTGACCCCATTCCAGTGAAAATTCACAGTCAACCGGCCTTTTGTGCCCATGTTGAGGAAGAAGCAGACGGAAATCCTTGGTTTCATGACATCAAGGAGTATTTGGCAAAAGGAGAATACTTAGAGCTTGCAAACGCCACTCAGAAGCGCACACTTCGGAGGTTTTCTAATAATTTCTTTCACATCGGAGGAACCCTGTATAGAAGGACTCCTGATTTGGGATTATTAAAGTGCGTCGACGCAAAGGAAGCATCAAAACTATTGGAAGAAATCCATGCTGGGACCTGCGGTCCACATATGAACGAGTTTGTATTAGCAAAAAAGATACTCCGAGCTGGTTACTTCTGGATGACCATGGAAATAGACTGCATCAAGTACGCTTGGAAATGCCACAGCTGTCAGATACATGTAGATATGATAAAGGTACCTCCAAGTGAGCTTCACGCAACGAGTTCACCATGGCCGTTTGCCGCCTGGGGCATGGACGTCATTGGACCAATCGATCCTGCCGCCTCCAACGGACACAGGTTTATTCTGGTCACCATTGATTACTTTACTAAATGGGTCGGAGCAGCCTCCTACAAAGCAGTTACCAAGAAAGTTGTGGTCGGCTTTGTCTGCGACCGCGTTATTTGTCGGTACGGGGTTCCAGAGTCAATCATCACCGATAATGGTTCTAATCTCAACAGTGACTTAATGAAATCCATGTGTGAAACATTCAAGATCAAACACAAGAACTCCACAGCTTACAGACCTCAGATGAATGGAGCTGTAGAAGCTGCTAACAGAAACATCAAGAAGATATTAAGGAAGATGATAGAAAGGCACAGACAATGGAATGAGAAGTTATTATTCGCCTTATTGGGATATCTCACCACAATCCACACATCAACCGGGGCAACTCCCTATATGCTGGTCTACGGTACATAGGTTGTTATTCCTGTCGAAGTTGAGATTTCATCTCTGAGAATCATACAAGAAGCTGAGCTCAGCGACGCAGAATGGGCAAGGAACCGTTCTGAGCAACTGGCCCTCATAGACGGAAAGAGAATGAATGCAGTTTGTCATGGTCAACTCTACCAGAACAGAATGTCCAGAGCCTTCAACAAGAAAGTCAAGCCGAGATAATTCACGCCAGGGCAGCTGGTGTTAAAGAAAATCTTTCCACATCAAGACGAGGCCAAAGGAAAGTTCTCTCCCAACTGGCAGCGCCCGTACATTGTTCACAGAGTACTGACAGAAGGAGCACTTATACTTGTAGAAATGGACGGAGAAGTCTGGCCAAAACCAATCAATTCAGAAGCAGTCAAATGCTGCTATATGTAATTCTTTATGTTTTTGTCAACAATGTAAATTCAACTGACCTGATTCCCGTTTAAGAGGGGATACGTAGGCAACCCTATGGGTTCGGTCACAATTCAATAAAAAATTTCTTTCCCCCACGAATGGAAACTGGGGCAGAATTTTGAGGAGGGCCCTCAAAATCCTGAAGCAAGTTCAGTCGATCACCGCACGAGCAACAGTCAGAAGTTTCCACCCATCAAACTAGGGCAAAATTTTGAGGGGGACCCTCAAAATTCCGAGGCAGGAGAGGTACCCATTGAACTCTGACACACAAGGCTGGCATTCCACACTGCACTTACTCATTCCTGCCTAGGGAACTTGGGTGTGAGCACTGCCTGGGATCCCTATGAGATCCTTAGGAACTCTGACACACCTGGGTTACAAAGGGTTATGGCATATGTCATGTTTGGACTTGGATACTTGGGCCTACTGTTAGGCTTCCTATAGTGTAACTTCTTAATTTTCTTATTCACTTATGTAATTTATGCAATGCTGGTCTGTAATAATTAATTGTAAAATCAACTTTGGGGCTGGATAGTGAAATTGATGGGGTTATGCATGCTTAGTATAATTACGGGTAGAGAACATGCTTATAGGGTTTACTTTACCTATGTGTGCATTAGTCACATGTTTATGAGTACTTGCCATGCATGCATTAGACTCCATGTTTTAGGTCTATTTATCTCAGCACGTACACTTTATTCATGTCCGCTTAGAGAATCTTGTTCAGTAAAAGCTCTTATAATCGCTGCATCATCTTTGCAAATGCCTCACTTAGAAATCCTGTTCGTAGTTAAAATAACTAAAAAAATGGTCGTCATAATGATACCGCCTCTGCATGTTCATAATTACTATATCTAGAAATCTTATTTAGGTAAAATAATAAAATCAATTGTCAATATTTGCATTAGACACCATGTCACCTTAGGAATTCATTCTCAACATGCTCATATGATCTATGCCAAACTCATGTGTTAAATATACTGCTAGGAACATCTAGAAATGATGTACTAGGTTCAGCAACTTAATGAAATCATGTCTCCATACCTTCTGTGTAATAAGTACTCTCGCTAAAATAGATTTCAATTGCTGAAAAAACATCTTTCTCCATTTAGAACAACATAGGGTTGCATTCACACCTGTTTAAATAATCACCTTTCTAGCATGACTAAGTCTAAGACAGATTCATCCGGTCTATTTGCTACTGAGACTAATTAGGATAACTGGAATGTTTTTTAACCCGCCTAGGCAAGCCTTAGGCCTTAAGTTTATTAAAACTGGAAACTATTTTCGTGTCTTGCTAATTACGGATGAGAAATCATAGTCTAAAACTGACCAAGATACTTCTTCTAGAACTCGGACATCAGACTGTCCTGCTATTGTATTCACATGTAGTCATCCTGTCTTAGGTTCTGAAATTTGAGACCTCTTTGTGTTTGAGTCGTGCTATTCATGTGTATAATTTGTGGAGGGATATATGAGCCTCGTGTCTGCTTCTGTGTGTCCCTGTATTTGCAGTCCTAGCTGTTTTATTTGCCGCTTAGAATTTGTCCTTTAAACCTAGGGGTTCAGCGCCTTTAAACCTAGGGGTTCAACCTAGTACCTATCCTGTAGGAATAGTATTCCTAACCTCCTCCAGGACTGATAGGGCGGGACGGATAATAGCAGGCAATAAGCTTCGTGACCAACACACGCGTTTTAGATACCTTCGCGGGGTGGGAAGGGTAGAACACGGATATGATGACCGGTGCATTAATACCACGTGTAGCTCTGTCTATTTGTTATTACATTGATGTGATCCGTATTACTTTAAACCTAGGACATTCTCTCAAATATTTACTTTGATCTGTTTCAACTTTTAATAAAAACTTCAATACTTGTTTGAAATCCCCTCTTATGTGAGCCTTGTTTGTTATTTATGTATTGTCTAAATTCACGAAATCATTTGGCCGAGACCCAGAGTTGTGGATCCTAAGGGGTGCCTAATACCTTCCCCTTGGGATAAATTCAAGCCCTTACCCAATCTCTGGTAACGCAAACTAGTTTATGAGTTGACTACTCAAGGTGCCCTAACGCACCATAAAAATCGTTAGGTGGCGACTCTTCCTTTAAACCTTTTTACCTTCAAAAGGAGTTGTCCGAAATGTCATAAACCCGATCTCTCCGCTTTAAGTTTGGGGAAAAAGGGGGCGCGACAGATATCATGTCTATAGGACCGTAATTGATTAATTAGCTACTGTTATTGCTCTTTCTCTTACACTATCACCTAGATAACATGTCTATAAGAATAAGTATGTTAAAATCAAGTTCAAATACCAACTCTTATAAATCCTTCCTATAGGATACTATTACTCGCCTAGAAAGTATGTCTATAAAATCAAACATGGGTAATTTTGAGCTTTTAAACGGTTTTATTGCCTCATTGCGCAAATAATTTAGAGATCACCTATATGTTTTGTAATACCTATAATTTTCAAATTCATTTTTTAAAACAACAACACTGCCTGTACGACGCTTAAAATCAAAATCACATAGAAGCCATGTCTATAGGACTTAATGACTCTAATTCATCTTAATTCTGAAATTGGCTATTGCCTAGTGTAAGAATCTGCCCGCGTGCATATGTTGCTTATGTATGGAGGCGTACTTGAGCCATTTATTGTCTTTATTTGTAGTCCTACATGTTTTGAATATCGCTTAGTTTTATCCAATTGAGAAGCCTAAATAAATTATAGAACCACCCAAATAATAGGTCAAAAGCCTCCTGGACCATAGGCCTGGGACGGGTAGTGCACACATAGTACGCGACTTAGAATTGAATAAGAACGCTTTAGGTAAACAACTTCAACATAGTAATCGGGTAGGAGAAGATGATTGACTGTGCCCACTGAATAATATGAGCAACTCCTATCTAAAGGGAGTTGCGAAGTATTATTTATGTTGCACGGGGTGATCCTTTAGGCTAAAAACTTAGGACCCCCTCCTTATCTTTTATACACTTAGTCATTTAATATAGACTGTTATAGTTGTATCCTTGAAGGCTTGTACCACTTCTCATTGTGTTATAATGAAACTCTTTGACCTTTATGTTTCTCTTTGTTTATTTGATCACCTAGCCTAATCCACATAGTCTTAAGTTTGGTCGGGACCCACAATTTTGATCCCTTACCCGATATTTGGTAACGCAGTCTAGTTAAAACAGAGTTATTTGCAAATAGGTGCCCTAACGCACCTCAAAATAATTAGGTGGCAACTGGTCTATTTTAACCTCTTCCTTAAAAGAGTTCTCACATGTCAAAGCCTGATTTCACGAGAAAAAAGGGCACGACAAGCTACCAATCGAGTATTCAGATGGCTCCGTACGAGGCCTTGTATGGGAGACGGTGTCGGTCTCCAGTTGGTTGGTTTGATTTGAGTGAGGATATGATATTGGGTAGTGACTTGGTTCAGGATGCTTTTGACAAGGTTAAGTTGATTCAGGATCAGCTTCGCACGACACAATCTAGGCAGAAGAGGTACGCCAATCGGAAGGTTCGTGATGTTGCTTACATGGTGGGAGAGAAGGTATTGCTTTGAGTTTCACCCATGAAGGGTGTTATGAGGTTCGGGAAGAAGGGAAAGTTGACCCCTCGGTATATTGGCCCTTTTGAGGTACTTGAGAGGATTGGGGAGGTGGCTTACAAGCTTGCAATTCCGCCTAGTCAATCAAATATTTAATGTTTCCATGCTCCATAGTATTTCGGCGACCCATTTCATGTTTTAGACTTCAACATGTTTCAGTTAAATGGGAATTTGACTTATGATGTGGAGCTTGTGGTCATTTTTGATCTGTAGGTTCGAAAGTTGAGGTCAAAGAATATAACTTTAGTGAAGGTGTAGTGAAGAGGTCAGCTAGTCTAGGAGTCTATTTGGGAGACCGAGCGTGAGATGCGGAACAAATATCCACGCCTATTTGAGACTCTAGGTATGGTTCTAGACTGTTTGAGGATGAACATTTGTTTAAGAGGGGAAAAATGTAACCACCCGGACTTTTGTTTTGAGTATTATTGCCCCGTTCCCCCATTTACTACTTATTTTGTGCTCAATTATTGTTATAGGACTTGATTGGATGGTTGGTTTGGTTACGGGGATCTTTCAAAATGAGTTAGAACACTTAGTCCCGAGGTTGGAACCCTAAGTTGAAAGAGTTGACCGGATGTTGACGTATATGTAAATGACTCCGGAATGGAGTTTTGATGGTCATGATAGCTCCATATGGTGATTTTGGACTTAGGAGTGTGTCTGAATATTGGTTTGGAGTTCGTAGGTGATTTTTGATTGAATTGATGAAAATTGGAAAAGTTAAAGTTTGGAGAGTTCAGAAGTTTGACCAAGAGTTGACTTTGTTGTTACGGGCTTGAATTTTTGTTCTGGAAGTTGGAATAGGTTAATTGTGTCATTTATGACTTGTGTGAAAAACTTAAGGTCAATTGGAGTTGGTTTGGTATGTTTTAGCATTGGTTTTGGAAGTTAGAAGTTCATAAGTTCATTAGGCTTAAATCGATGTGCGATTTGTGATTTTAGTGTTGTTTGATGTGATTTGAGGCTTCGAGCGAGATCGTATGAAGTTTTAGGACTTTTTGGTTTGTTTGGTTGAGGACCTCGGGGGTCTCAGGTGGATTTTGGATGGTTAAACAAATTGAAATTTGACTTAGAAGGTTTGCTGAAGTTGCTGATGCTTGTACTTCTAGTTTCCTTATTCGCGATCGCGTGGGAAGGTACGCGATCGCGAAGACTTAATTGGGAGACTCATGGAATTTCTCTATGGGATCGCGAGAAATGGTCTTGGTTGTTCATGCATCGCGAACACGTGTTTTGGGTCGCGTTCCTCAAGAAGGAAGGAGGAGGTTGGGAAGTTCGTCCGTTTGTTCTTCCCGATCGCATGGGTTTGTGATTCTATAAATCGCATTCGCGCCTTGTGTGGTGAGTTCGCGAAGATCACTTTGAGGGCAGCATAATATTTTTTCTTCGCGATCGCGAGGGACTTTCCACGATCGCGAAGAGGAGCATTTCGGCAGAATAAAAGATTTCAAAATGAGGGTTAGAGTATTATTTCATATTTGGACTTTGGGAGCTCGGATTAAGGCCATTCTTGGAGGGATTTTCAAGGAATTTATTGGGGTATGTTATTCTAACTGGGCTTTGGTTTCTATACATGAATCTATCATTTTCTTACCCTTTAATTAGTGTTTTGGGTTGGAAATATTGGGGAAAACTGTAGAAACTTCATATGATTTAATTGAGGATGTGAAGGTCGAGTTGTGATCGGAATTAAATAATTTTTGTATGGTTGGACTCGTTGTTGAATGTGTGTTCAGATTTTTTTAATTTCTTCGGATTTTGAGACGTTAGTCCAGGTTGACTTTTTTTCTTTTGTTAAATAACCTAGATTTATCATATGGAATTGATTCCTATAGCTTGTGTTGATTATATTAAGTTATTTGTGGCTAGATTTGAGTCGTTCGGAGGACAATTCGCAAGCAAAAGGCTTGTTGGAGTAGTGATTTGCACGGTTTGAGGTAAGTAGCACTTCTAAACTTGATTCTGAGGGTATGAATCCTCTAAATACGTGTTATGCGGTTGGTGTTGAGGTGACACACATGCTAGGTGACGGGCGTGTGGACGTGCACCATAGTAATTGTGACTCGGTTGATTCTGTGGAATTATGTAGTCATCTAATATTGCTATTATTCATGTTTAGTCGGTGTGTTAGAGAAATTGAGTTGTGATTCATGTTAAAAATTATGTCTAGGCTATATGCTGGTATTTTTGGGACCCACATAGGTCGTTCTTTTGTCGTTGACTTATTTGCTTAAATTGCCTTTATGCACTCAGTCGCATTCATCATTTGCATATCATATCTCAGTCTCTGTTATCATTTCTTGTTACATCATGTATCAATGTTTTGGGCTGATAACATGAGTGTTGTGAGCCCAAGAGACTGGAGAGATTGATGATTGAGTGTGGCCGATGGCATGATTGTGAGTGATATTGATGGGATCGAGTTGCATGCTGCAACAAGTTTTATTGATTCATGATGAGATCGGGCTGCACGGTGCAACATGTATTATTGATTCGTGATGGGATCCAACATCTCGCCGCAACACATTTATTAGCACTTGGGCAGGATCTTCCCCTTCGGAGTCTAACATATCAACAGTGAGTGCAGGTATCGTACAGTGCTAAGCAATTGAGTGTGATGTGTGAAGCATCAAAAGGGGAAACTGTAATGACCCAACCGGTCATTTTGGGAATTTGCATTCTTTTTAGCTGTTTGAAGTCTTGAGTAGCTTCATATGATGTATTATGACTTGTGAATCATCGGTTTTGGTTTTTAGTTTATTTGAGATTGATTTGGAAGAGTGATTCTCAACTAGGAAGCTTTAAGTTGAAAGAGTTGACCAAGTTTGACTTTTGTGTACTTGTCCATGGATCGAAGTTTTGATGGTTCTATTAGGTCCAGATAGTGATTTTGCACTTAGGCATATCCCCAGAATTGCGTTTGGACTTTTCTAGAAGGTTTTGACACTATTTGGCGAAAGTTGGAAATTTGAAGGTTCAAAATGTTCATAAGTTTTACTAGGAGTTGAATTTAATGATATCGGGTTTGGATTGTGGTTTTGGGAGTTGGAATGGTTTCGTTATGTTATTTTGATCTCGTACGCAAAATTTGAGGTCATTCTCAGTTCATTTGACATGGTTCATCACGATTTTTGGAAGTTGGAAGCCTACAAGTTCATCAAGTTTGATTTGAGGTGCGATTTGTGGTTTTGATGTTGTTATTGTAATTAAAGGCCTTGAGTAAGTCCGTATTATGCTTTGGAACAAGTTGGTATGATGGGACGGGGTCTTGAGGGGCTCGAGTGAGTTTCGGACGTGTTTCAGATCATTTTGGGTCATGTTGGTTATTGCTAGCTTGGGCTGGGATCTGGTGTGACCGCACCTGCGGAACTTTGGGCGCAGGTGTGGATCTGTAGATGCATCACTGGAAGCGTAGAAGTGCAATATGAAGCTGGGGGCAGGAGACTACAGATGCGCAGAAGCGAAGTGGGCGCAAAAGCGGAGAAATACTCGCACTTGTGATGTCGCAAAAGTGGATGATCTTCCGAAGGTGCGAGAAGTCGGGGCTTCAGTATTTTCCCACAGAAACAGGGATCGAGTCGTAGAAGCAACGCTGTAGGAGTGGCTTTGTTTCGTATATGCGAAATGCTGGGCAGTTGTTATATATTTCGAGGGTTGAGTTATTTTATTCACATTTTGAGATTTGGATCTCAAGTTTGGGCGATGTTTGAGGGGATTTTCACCACATGGATTAGGGTAAGTATTTTTTATTTTATTTTGATTATATTCCATGATTCCATCTTTGATTTTGGAATTTTCATTATGAATTTAAAATAGAAATTGAGGGTTTTTGTCAAAACTTTTCTAAAGTAATTAATTGAGATTTAAACATTGATTCAAAGTCATATTTGAGTGAAATTAATATAGTTGGACTCATAATTGAATGGATTGTTGGAATTTGTACGTTTTTTCGGGTTCCGAGGTGCGGGCCCGTGTTTTAACTTTTTGGTTGGCTTTGAATTTTTTTATTACAAAATTCAAAATTTTTCGATAGGGTTTGTTTCTTTTGGCATTATTTAATGTTTTTAGTTGCTTTTGGCTAGTTTCAAGCCGTTCAAAGGTCGATTTGTGTGGGATGGCGCTTATAGAGTATTATTTGGCTTCTCGATATTTGATTTGGCTTCCTTGTGGTAAGTATCTTATCTAAACTTGGTTGAGGCACTAGTTGCCTGAGTTATTTGTGATAACTATATGCGATGAGTGATCATTTGTGTGGGGATTGAGCCCATGTGCGAGCACCGAGGTATTTATCCATGCTCGGGGTAGTGCTTAGGCTATGATATGCCTTGAGTTATGTTTTATACTATGATTCTCATACTTGTAACCTTGTTGTGAAATATTTGATCCATGTTTGAGGTTACATTGAGGCTAAATCCCTGAAGGAACCTGACAAATGTTATTTCTGTGATGATATTGCTGATTGAGTTATGCTAGCACAAATTGCACATGCCTACACTTTAGCATGTCATTATACCACTCCAGGAGCTTCAAATCTGATATTCATTAATCACATACACGTGTTCTTGTATATTTTCAACTATGCGATATAATTAAAACTAGATACATGTGACCATGGTGGGCAGATTGTGTTGTTATGCTTGTGACCACGTTGAGCGGAGTGTGTTGTTATGCATGAGAGCACGCTGGGCGAATTGTGTTGTTATGCCTATGACCACGCCAGGAGGATTTTTATTATTAGCACATGAGGTGTCCGTGCGGATCCTGATACTGTTATTATGGCATGTGAGTTGTCTGTGCAGCTGATATTGAGCCTGTGACCACGCCAGGATGATAGCACTTTGAGTTGGTTGTGATTGCGTGTGGATACAGATCCATCGCCCAAGGATCACCCTCTCATATTTCTCTCTTGATGGTGCACATGTGGATTATGAGAAACCGGCGGGTTTCTGGTTTATGTGAGCTTTGGGAGAGATGGTTGTTGTTATTTGGATCGGGTTGCACGCCGCAAAAGTACTTATTGGGTTATTGTTATTTTGAACGGGTTGAGTGCCGCAACAAACTAATATTTGGTTATTTCATTTCATCTTTACTTGAAGTTTCCTTGACTATTTACCTGATTTCTTGTGCATTTTCCTTATATGATGGATTGTTGACTGACTAGAAAAGAAAAAGGAATTGTGAGCACCTATGTGGTTTTACTTGTGTTTTCTTGATTTGATCGCATATTTGTTCTATACTTTTTGGATTTAAGAACTTATACAGGTGACTAGCGAGTATCATTTATAACTTTTGCTTCTAATACCTTACCGAGGTTAGATACCTTACTTATTGAGTTCATCGGGTTGGTTGTACTCATACTACACTTCTGCACCTTACGTGTAGATCTCAGAGTTGATGTTGGTTATTATGGTGGGAGCCGATATTGAAGATGTACCTGATCTCTGGACATAGCTACTAGTTGTCCTTGGTAGTTTAGATTTGAGTTCTATGTATGTATCTTTCAAACTGATAATGTAAAAATATTTTCATAGCAACTTTCTAAATCTTAAAGTCTTAGTGGCTTATGACTTGTACTACCAGTCCTTAGGTTATTGTATAAAGTTTAAGTTGTTTCATTTATTGATCCCTTATTTTTCTCAATTGAATTATGTTGATTGTTACTTGGCTTACCTAGAGGGTTGGGTTATGTGCCATCACGACTAGTTGGATTTTGGGTCGTGACAAGTCGGTATCGGAGCTCTAGGTTCATAGGTTCTACTAGTCATGAGAAAATGTCTAGTAGTGTCTTGCAGATCGGTATGATAACGTCCATACCTATCTTCGAGAGCTACAAGGCATTTAGGATAAACTTTCCATCTTTCTTTCTTTGTCGTGCGATATTGATTCAACTTAAAAAGTATCTCTTTGAATTCCTCCCACTCACTCGCGTGTTATGTTGAGCACCCGGTATTAGCTGTGCATCGACGACTTGCGATTCTATGGATGAGGTGCGAGATGTGTACTCAGTGTTGTGGTTATGGGCCAGTCTGGAGGAATTGAGGCCGGGTTTTGACCGCATCTTGGGCTCGATGGTTTCAATTGTGTGAGTATGTGTTTTGGACTTCTATGTCCGGTAGTGTCCCTATGAGTGGGACTGACGGCTCATTGAGTGGTTGGATAATTATATGATGAGTATAATATGAATGTGGGATGTGCTTAGATGGTTTGGAAGTGATGAGAAGAATTTAAGTTTGGATTTGAAAGGACTATGGGTGCTTGATTTCTTTCTTGATGTGTTGTACAGTCTAAGGTTGTGAAAGTGTTGGGGAATCTTACATGTTGTTCATTTGTGGGATGAAATAGGTTCTTATGTCTTGTTTACAAGTTCAGACTCGGGAAGATTTAGTGATTGCTTAATGGTTGTGGCCATGTAAGGGCATAGACACATGAAAGTTTAAGGCTACGCAAGTGGGCTATCTTCTGCAGGATGTTTTGAGTATGCGTGATTTATATGCTGATTCTGTGGAGAGTTTCTTTCTATTGCTGGGTTGCATGTGTTGCAGTTTGAGTTTGGATCGCTAGAGGAATTTGGCTCGACATTCACAAGGAGAAATATGAGTTCAGCAAATGAATTGAGGTATTTTTATGATTCGTGTTACCTGAGATTATGAAGGATTTAGTTGAATTACAATGCGAGATTATGATAGTAATGGCTTAAGGGTATTGTGGGTTATCAGATTTTATGTTCTATGGATTTGAGCCAAGTGGGGAAGTTTAGTATCAACGAATTGATTGCATGGTTATGTGTTGTATTGGTTTTAGTTTGAGTCATATTTGAGGATCAATTATGACTTACAGAGGTTAGTTTTGAGGTTGACTCAGGTAAGGAAATTTTCGAATGCGTGATGTATTACATTTTATGAACATATTGGGAAAATCGAAATGATTTGGGTTACTAATTATGATAGATGTAATGTGCTAAGATAAGGGACTCGCTTAGTTGCTTAGAGATGTGGGCTACTTATTAAGGTATTTCTGTGCTAATGGAGCACAAGTTGTTCGGCTTGTATTGGCTGTACATTTTGAGATAAGAGCATAGAGGATGACTCTTGAGAAGATTCAAATGAGTTCAAGAATCATATGCGGTATTTGAGGAATTTTTGGATTTGTAAAGGCTAAGATCTGAAATTTGCATCGGATGGTGTCGGGACTCACGGTATTTCTGTATCAGCATGGTTCTACATTTCAGTATAAGAGAGGTTAAAGAAACAGCTGTAGATCTATAGAAGGTCCTTCATAGTAGGTACTTTGATTGCGGTACTTTTGGGTGTTTAAGAGGGAATACAACTACTTGTGGGCTTTAGGGCGATGTGGCTTCATGCTAGGACCTCTTGTGGTGGGATTTGGTTAAGGATCACAGCGTACTGGCAAGGAGAAGTTCTGACTTGATGGAAATTTGGATCGGGAAATGGGACAACTTGGTAGTAGATTGGAGCATGTGATGCGGTTCGATTTAGGCCTTTTGGAAGGATTCGAGCGAGATGGCTCGTGGGGTGTTGAATGGTTGGTTGCGCCTTGATTATGGTATTTCAGTTTGTGGCATATTGTGCTATTTGTTTCTCCATGGTTATGGTCATGCACATCATGTGTTCGTGGTTGATATGCTTATGGTTGATTGTGAGGATCATAGTTTAAGGTATTTCACATGGACCTGTCACGCCTCGAACCATGGCCTGGGCGTAACACGGCACTCGGTGCCTGACTGCATGTGACCGAGCGAACCAATTATATGGATGGATCAACATGTGCTATAATCGTAAGCTAGATGTAAACATATGACATGATGATCTACTAAAGAGTCTAACTGAAATATCATAGATGCAGAAAATACTGAAAAGTCTACAAGTATAAACGAGTAGCCGGCAAGGCTAGCACATAAAAGCCTGCTAATATCTGAGTGACTGGGTTATAGCCTACAAAGCCTCTAAAGAATACTGAAAATGGTAATTGTTTACCGGGACAAGGTCCCTGGTATACCTTATTAACTGAAATACTATAAGGACTGAAAGAGAAAGGGATAATTCCGCGAAAGACTGGGGCTCACCAATAGCTGATACGAGATGTCTTAGCAAGAAGAATCGTCAACCTGTAAATCGTTACCTGCATCGCGAGACTCAAGCCCCGGGCAAAAAGGGACGTCAGTACATTTGAATGGCATTGGTATGTAAAACAACTGAAGGAAAGAATTGTAAATACGGAAACTGAAACTGAACTGCTAACTGAACAAGGAAGTAAAGATATGAATACTCCCTCTTCTGAATGATGAACAACCTGCTTATCTGATAAACTACGGCCTCGAGCCCAAGTATACGTATACATAACTACCACCTCAGGCCTAATGATGCATACAACATAAACTACGGCCTCAGGCCCAAATACAGGTGTTCAACATTCAGGAATTTGGAATCAGGAACTGAGAATCATACTGCAATACATGCTATTGAAATAATGAACCATACCGAGTTACATGATACTGGAATAATGAATAGGACTAGACTGAGATGTGTATTCATAATAAGTTGATTTGTCATAACTAAAACTCATAGAATATTGAATGATTATGAAACTATGCCATCTAGAGAATAAAAGTTCTACTACTATTCATGGAACTAAGGCATAATTACTTTATGAGAAAACTAGTAATAGTCATAATGAATGGGACGTAGGGAGAATCATAGACATTCCCAAACGTAAAGAGTTACCCTCAAGTACCTTAACTTTCTGCTCTTGAGCGTAATACAACATTTGTCAACCCCTTTCAACTTTAATCTATAGAATTACAAGTCAAAGGGATTCCATATTAGCTATGATACTCATGTTTCGGTCACCTAGGCATTTTATCAAACACTTGGTGAGTGTAAAGCTTCACAACCTTCATTAATGTTGTTTCTTCACCCTAAAACCCATTCTCTTGCTCCTAGATAAATTCTAAAACCTCAAATTGCTATAATCTATACCATTCTTTATCAACAACAACCTTAACCAATAATCAAATCAACAACCCAAACCTATAACCGTCCATGCTTATCTATCAAACCTATCAGCTCATATCTCATGAACTAGGGTCTATAGTCATTAATCCAATGCTAGAATCAACTAGAGGGTGAAGACATTACCATTTTGGAAGAAATCTTGCAAAACCCTCATTTGAGTTCTTGAAGAAATATTTTGAAGATCTAAGTATTTTATGTGTAGATTCATCAATACTAGTGTAAAAATGATGGAATTCACAAAAAGATAATGGGGATTGCTTACCTTGAAGATGGGAGGAGTTGGAGGTCTTGAGAGAGTAGAGGAAAACCCTAAAATCGTCCAAAAGAAATGGGGGAAGTAGACCCACGAATATGCTTAAAAATACCCTAGCTTGACCGCGCCCGGTCTAGCGAAGTGAGACTCACTTTGCTGTCCAGCACCTTCAAGGGAAGGCAGGATCCGCGCCCGGTCTGGCGAAGCGAGACTCGCTTCGCTGTCCGCCAAAATAACTGGATGGTCTGATTTTGATAATTTGATCATAACTTCTTGTAGGAATGTCAAAATGACAAGCGGTTTGAAGCGATAGAAACATGACTCAAAGACCTTTCGTTTGATAGGCTGTGCATCACCTAACACATTATATATCTTTAGATATGCTCGTCCAAAGTGTGGTCTTGTGCGTACTCATTTGGAATTTTAGTCTATCATGTAATTTTCCAACTTGGGTTAGACTTAGGTCTCTCCTTGGACCCCAAATCACTTATGATATGCCTCATACACTTATTATCATAACCAATTGATTACCATCATGTTAATACTCATTTAATGCATCCACAACCGATTCAAATTTATGGGGTGTTACATTATCTCCCCCTTGGGATCATTCGTCCTCAAATGATTGTCCTTGTTGTATCTTCGGCTAACTCCGAACATTATATGGGTCTGGTGGGAACATGAATATTCATTAACACTTGCATACTAAACTGAATGAATACACGATTACTGAACAGATGAGATACTGAACTGAATAGGTACTAGACTGAATGGCTATTAAACTGACTAAACACTGAAAGACATGGAGATTATAATATAAGGTTTGAAGGAGAAGGTTAGTTACTGTCTAGATTCTCTACTTTCTCTTCAAAGAGATGGGGATATATGGACATCATGTCTTCTTCGACTTCCCACGTAGCCTCTTCAACCTTTTGATTCCTCTAAAGCACTTTTACTGAAGAAATTTCCTTAGTTTTGAGCTTGCGGATTTGACGATCAAGGATAGCCACTGGAATTTTTTCGTAAGTTAAGCTGTCTTTAACACCTATAGCCTCCGTAGGAACCACAAGTTACGGGTCTCCCATGAATTTCTTCAACATGGACACATGATTCACGGGGTGTACAACGGCTAATTCTTGTGGCAATTTTAACTCATAAGCCACTTGACAAATCCTTCACAGGATTCATATGGCCCAATATAGCGTGGACTAAGCTTCCCCTTCTTCCCAAATCTCACAACGCCTTTCATTGGCGAAACTTTCAGAAAGACCCAATCATCAACTTGGAACTCTAAGTCTCTATGCCGCATGTCCAAATAGGACTTTTGGCGACTTTGAGCTGTCTGCAAACGCTCTTGTATCAAGTTGACTTTTTCCATAACCTCATAGACCAAATCGGGTCCTAACAATTTCTCTTCTCTAACTTCTAACCAACCAATTGGTTATCTACACCTTCGCCCATACAGAGCTTCATACGGTGCCATCTTTATACTAGAGTGATAGCTATTATTATACCAAACTCAATGAGAGGGAGATAATCGTCCCAATTACCTTTAAAATCTATAACACATGCCCTCAACATATCCTCAAGAGTCTGAATGGTGCGTTCCGCCTGGACATCTGTCTGAGGATGAAAGCAGTGCTGAGATTCACCCTTGTGCCCAATCCCTTCTGAAAGGATTTCCAAAAGTTCGTTGTGAACTGAGCACCACGATCTGAGATGATGGACAAAGGAGTCCCATGCAATCGGACAATTTCTTGGATATACCACTTGGCATAATCGTCGGCTGAATCCGTAGTCTTCACTAGCAAGAAGTGAGCTGACTTAGTAAGTCGGTCTACAATCACCCAAATCGAATCATGCTTACTAAACGAGCGAGGTAGACCTGTTACGAAGTCCATGTTTATCATCTCCCATTTCTAAATGGGAATTTCTATACTCTGAGTTAAACCACCAGGCCTCTGGTGTTCGACTTTCACCTGCTGACAATTTGGACACTTAGCCACAAAATCTACTCCGTTCGTTTTCATATCGTTCGACCAATAAATCTCCTTAAGATCACGATACATCTTTGTGGAACCTAGGTGAATAGAATACATGGAATTGTGGGCTTCTGTCATAATCCGCTCTCTGAGCCCATCTACGTCTGGAAAGCACAATCTACCTTAGTACCTCAAAGTACCATCATCTCCCCCTTGTTCAAAAGCCGTAGTCTTGTGTTTGTGAATTCCCTCTTTAAGCTGCAATAAGTAGGGATCACTGAATTGCTTTTCCTTCCCTTCAGCTACTAAGGAGGATTCAACCCTGTTCTGAAGGATAACACCACCATCTTCAGAGTCGAAAAGTCGAACTCCTAGGCTTGCTAAGCGGTGGACTTCCTTCATCATAGTTCGCTTATCTCCTCAACATGAGCTAGACTTCCCATAGAACGCCGACTTAGAGCATCAACTACAATAATTGCTTTCCCTAGATGATAGAGGATATCAGCATCATAATCTTTAAGTAATTCGATCCACCTTCTCTGACGTAGATTCAATTCTCTTTGCTTGAAGGTGTACTGGAGACTGTTGTGATCTGTAAGAATGTCAACATGCACCCCATACAAATAATGGCGCCAAATCTTAAGCGCAAAAACAACAGCTGCTAATTCAAGATCATGAGTCGGATAATTCTTCTCGTGAGCCTTGAGTTGTCTCTATGCGTAGGCTATGACTTTACCATGATGCATTAATACACACCCAAGACCAACCGCTGAACCATCACAATAAACAACGAACCCTTCGGTTCCTTCCAATAGTGCCAAGACTAGAGATGAAGTCAACCTCTTTTGTAACTCCTCGACCATTGAAACTTGATTTTATTCTGAGTTAATCTAGTCAAAGGGACGAGATAGAAGAAAATCCCTCTACGAAACGCCTATAATAGCCTGTTAGATCCCAAGAAACTTCTTATATCGGATAGTAAGGTGGGTCTAGGCTAATTCTTCACTGCCTCTATTTTGTGAAAGTCCACCTTCACGCCTTTACCTGAGATGACATGTCCCAAAAACGCTACTGCTTTTAATAAGAATTCACACTTCGAAAAGTTTGCATATAGCTTGTGATCCTGCAGTGTATGCAACACAATTTTGAGATGTTCTGCATGGCCAGTCTTGCTACAGGAATAAATCAAGATGTCATCAATAAACACAATAACGAGCAAATAAAGATAAGGCTTTAAGACCCTATTCATAAGGTCCATGAAAGCTTCTGGTGCATTCGTTAAATCAAATGACATTACCAAAAATTCGAAATGCCCATATCGAGTCCTGAAAGCTGTTTTTGGAATATCAACTTCCTTAACCTTCAACTATTGGTATCCCTATCTAAGGTCAATATTGGAATAATACTGGGCACCCTGAAGTTGATCAAATAAATCATCTATTCTGGAAAGAGGGTACTTGTTCTTGATGGCGACTTTATTCAACTGACGATAGTCAATGCACATGCACAAAATACCATCCTTCTTTCGGACAAACAAGACCGGTATGCCCCAAGGTGAGACACTTGGCTTTATAAATCCCTTATCTAGAAGATCTTTCAACTGGACTTTTAGATCTTTCAACTCTACTGGAGCCATTCTATAAGGCGGGACAAATATCGACTTAGAGCCTGGAAGTTGATCAATTCCAAAGTCAATTTCTCTATCGGGAGGGATTCCAGGAAGATCTTCGGGAAACACTTCTATGAACTCATTTACAATTGGTACCTAATAGAGAGTGAGAACCTGAGCATCTGCATCCTTTGGAGATCATCTTTCTGGCTTTAAGATAGGAAATAAACCTACCCCTAGGTGTTACTGCATCACCCTTCCATTCTAAGATTGGTTCATCGGGAAATTCAAAACTTACTATTTTGGTTTTACAACCCACTGAGGCATAACATGACTCTAACAAATCCATGCCCATGATCACATCGAAGTCTACCATCTCCAATTCTACTAATTTTTCTACAGTAAGATGATGATACACTTTGACTATATATCCCCAATAGATACACCTTGCTGTAATTGATTCTCCAACTAGAGTGGACACTTCAAAGGGTTCACACAACTTTTCTGGTTCTATCCAAAATTTCTTAGCAATATATGGGGTTACATAAGATAGGGTGGATACCGGATCTATAAGAGCATAGACATTAAAAGTGAATATTGTTAGCATACCAGTGACAACATCTCTACGAGCCTCTATATCTTGGCGGCGTGTCAGTGCATACAAGCAGTTTCGACCACCGCCTGCATTACTAGACTTTGCTGCACCGCGCCCTTGTTGGGACTGAGAGTTATGAGGGGCTGCTGAATTAGTGGACTGAGCTACATTGCCTCCATTGTTCTTCTTTGCTGATGGACAATCCCTCAAGAAGTGGCCCTGCTGACCGCAACCAAATAAACTATTTGTGCCCAAACGACACACCCCTGGATGCTTCTCACCACACGTGTTGTAAGTAGGCTACTCAAGGCCTTTGTAGCCCACACTAGTTTTTGATTGTGAGCCCGTTGCTCTGAAATTTTGGTTTTTCTTGTTGAACTTGGACCTCTTAACTATTGTACTAGCTGAAGATGGGGCATGTCCTGATTATGATTTTCTGAAGAACTGGCGATTGCCTCCTGCTTGAGATCCCCCATGGCTGAAATTTCCTACAGACTTAGCTCTCTTGCTGAATTCCATGTCCTTCTCTCTCTATAGTCCATCTTCTTCCTTCAACCTGTCTTCGTTCCCTTGAACAAAGGCAACCATCTTAGTGATGGTCATGTCATTATTCTGAGCAGCTATATTAGCATCAGCAAACAAATCATCTGAAAGCCCCAACACAAACTGCCTAACTCTGGCCCTCATATCACGTACCATTTTCGGAGCATACTTGGAAAGAGAGACGAACTTGAGGTAATACTCATTCACACTCATCTCATTCTATCTAAGTCTCTCAAACTCCAAAGCCTTAGCTTCCAAGACCTCAATGGGTAGAAAATGCTCAAGGAATTCATCTGCAAACTCCTTCCAAGTCGCAGGAGCCACATCCTCCCCTCGGGACTCTTCCCATGTTTCATACCAAGTGTTGGCAACATCCTTCAGCTGGTACGCAACAAGCTCTGCTGCCTCAGTGTCTGTAGCATGCATCACTCGAAATATCTTCTAAACCTCATCAATGAAGTTTTGTGGATCCTCATCCTTTTTGGACCTGTGAAGACTGGAGGTTTCATGTTCAGGAATTCCCTGTACCTGGAACTACTCGTTGTCGCGCCCCCTTTTTCTCGCAAAATCTGGTTTCGACATTTTGACAACTCCTTTTGAGAGGGTAAGGGAAAAAAAATTAGTTTTAGAGTCTCCACCTAATGGATTAAGGTGCGTTACGACACCTATAGAAGATAACTCAGGTTATGCCAGTTTGCATCACGGGAGATTGGGTAAGGGCTCAAATTACCTTGAGGGGAAAGTGTTAGGCACCCCTCGAGGTCCACAACGGTGGGTCCCGGACGAACTTAAATTAAGTGAATTAGTCTAGGAAAGCGAAGAAACTATTTAACAAAGATGGGGGGTCCTAAATTTTTTAGCCTATAGGATCATCCCGTGCAACATAAATAATACTTCGTAACTCTTTCAAGACGGGGGTGTTACTCATATTATTCAGCGGGCACAGACTATCATCTCCTGCTACCCTATTGTTATCTTTAAGTTGTTACCTAAAGCGCTCTAGTTGATTCTAGTTTGTTTCCTATGCGCGCACTACCTGTCCCTTACCTATGGCCCTGGAGGCATTAGCACCTCTATTTAGGATGGTTCTAGACTAAAACTAGGTTGCTCAAAATGTTTTCTAAATGATGGACATTGATGATCGAATTCTGAATCAGCTAGTACAACCCTATAAGCGTGGTTTCTACAAGTGTGATGAATATTACCCGGTAGACATGATTTCTAGCATTGAACTGACTTTAATCCTATAGGAATGATATCTATCATCGAACTGATTTTAATCCTATAGGGATGATATCTAATTATTGAACTGACTTTAATGCATGATTTCTAATTAATTAGTATATGGGAAGAAATTTATACACATTGAGAAAAAAATAGTTGAGCCAAATATTGGTCCTATAGGCATGATTGCTAGCATGTTTTATTGGACAAATTGATGTATCCTATGGCAGGATTTCTAACGAGTCATAATATTAATCTTATAGGGAGGATTTCTAACAAATCATAATGTAAATCCTATAGGAAGGATTTCTAAAACACAGTATAGAACTCAAATGATTTTGACAAAATAAGCAGAATCAACAGCACAAATGAAAACCCTATAGGCAAGTTTCTACCCGGTTTGGCAAAAAAAAAAAAAAAAGAAACCCTCCTGATTTTACTAAATACCCAAGAATTTGTTTATTACAACGTTATTACAGACTAGATTAGTAAATGAATTACATAAAAGTAATGAAATAAACTATAGAGAGCCTTTATCAGGCCCAAATACACCTGGGCAACCCAGGCCTTCAAACCATATCAGCTTTGAGGCTCATTTCACAAGCATAGGACAACCAATAATGAGTGATTCACCCACAACACATATAGAACCCAGATATCTAGTGTGTCAAAGTTCCCAAGGGCTTTGAGGACCCAGGGCAATGCTCGCACTAGAGAACAAAATATTCAGAAGTTATTCAAAGGAGATTAGGAACCAAACCCCAGTGTGTCAGAGTTCACAAGGGTCTCACATGGACCCCGAGCAGTGCTCACACTGGGGAGGTTGAGGATAGAACTTAGAGGACCTAAGAGTAGGAGTTTAAAAAGTAGCAGCATATAAAAGGAGGCAGGACATATTTAAAACATATTTAATTTTAGAAGAAAACCATCATAATAGAGTTTAAAACATAGAACATGTAGGCAGAATTGCAATATGAAGACAAATTGGCAAGATTTGCAAAGTTGTTCATGCTTAAGCGTACCGTTTAAATAAGTTAAAGTCTGAAAGACTTAATTAAGCTAAGTGTACATGCTAGCATTTAGGACAACCTTATTCAATCACAGAAGGTCATTTAGACAATGTATTAAGGCAAGCAGGCAGAACAACCACATGACTCCAATGGATACAAGACGTATTAGAAAGCAAGTTATCAGGGCATATGAATGACAGAGAAAGAAGTTTAATAACAATACAAGTTTGTGAAGACTCCGGACTGATTAACTAATTAACATACTAATATTATCCTAAAGATGCCAAATTTAGAACAACGTACAGGAAACAAATTAAGCATATTCTTTAAGAGGATTCATATTATTCAAAATAACCAATCTCAGAACTAATAGTATCAACTATAGGGCCAAAGGAGAATCATATAAACAGGCAGAATCGTGCTCAAAATGGATTTTAAACATGCAAGATTGTAAACATAGTTCAGAGATACATAGAGATGAAATGAAAAAGGATAGTCATTCACTAGTTAAGCAAGCAAACAAGAGAGCAAAAAGATTATAAAACCAAGCCCCAAATTTCTTAGTGAGAGTATATTAATTCGAGTCTTCCTAAAGGGGAAAGGGGAAGAGGTTTAAATAGTACTGAATTTGAACACACAAATATGGAAAGGTACTAGAAAGGAAAGCACCTAACAGTTAATAAGGAAAGAAAAATTTCAAACCCTAATTTAGGTAAAACATACAAAATCGGCAGAAATAGCAAGTAAAGAGATGCATGTAGACATAGAGACACATAGACGACAATATATAAAAAAATAATTAAAGAATCGAAAACCAGATTAGGTCTAGAAAGATCTGAAACCCTAGTTTTTGGTGAAACACCAAATCGGCTAGAATAAAGGAGAATAATGCAGATTCGCACCAAATAAACATGTATAAGAACTTGTTTTAAAGGAAACTTAGGATCGAATCAGTTTTAGTTCAAGTAAAAAGGGGTTTGAAACCCTAGATTAAATAAATCACAAAATCATTAAAAATCAATGTTTAACCAAAGAACCACATTCTTAGTCAAAGCTATTTTAAGAAGTACTCGGACTTCTGATAATAAATAAAATTAACTAAGAACAATAATAGAAGTTAGACTTGTAAAATAGGAAAATAATAAGTGCACACGTATCCATACACATGGGATCTTATTCCCTTTTATAGGGAATTTCTTAGTATAACGTCAACTCTTCTTTATGATTGGGCATTAATCGTAACTGTTGCGTGAAGATTCTGTAACGTTTAACTCATTGATTGAAGATATATAAATCTTTCCTCTATTCAACCCTGGTTCATTTTGACCGTGTCTCTTCAACTCTTCAAATAGATCTGAGCTCTCGCTACTAATAATCTCGTAGGTGTTTTATCCCGTACCTCTTTATTCCGTGCCTCTTACTAAACTATCATCCAGCTGTCGCTTTTCCATTGCTCCACGTAGCTTGCTTCATCATCCAATATATTACACGTGTAATATCTATTTGTTACCAATACATATAGTCCCCCACTTATCATTTATTTGCCAATTAAATATTTGGTAAGTGGATACTCATTTATGGCGGGAATGTTTGCCGCCGTTTTACTGATACCATTGTACCTGTCTCTGAACGTATACGTCACTTTTCACTTCCATTAAATGCATGTTCCACATGGCAGTTCCGGATTGTTTTTGCAATTCCTCAGCGTATATTAGGGCTTTTTGCAGGTGCATCAGTCACGAAGTGACAATTTTAATAATGACATTCACATCTATATTTGCCATTTTTTGACAGTTCCCTCTGTTTATAAATACCCCGCTTTGCCTTTGCTTCTACGAAAAACTTCCATCTTTATTTTATTATTTGCAAATTGTTCTTTCATGCAAATATGTCTTCTTCAAACCAAGATCCCAAAAAGGTCATAATAGTTGACGAACTATCTCCTTCTTCTGTTCCGATTCGGAGTAGAATGGGTGGTAGATTGAGGAGTTTAGGTTCAACACCTTCTAGAGGATCTTCATCTCAACGCAACATCACTCCCCTATCAACTTCTAGGGCTAATATTACTCAATCTTCTTCTAGGGCTAGGGTCTCTTCTTCTCACAGATCTTCTTCTAAGAGTAGAGAATCCAGTGAACCGCTTTGTGAACCAAAGGTAGATGAAATTGTACCCGCTGAATGTTCTTTTGTAAATGATAGTGAATCCATAAAAAACTAGGTTACTTCCATGAAGTCTCATGATCGCGCTGATCTTTACCCTACTCAAATCACTGAGCGTTTGATTTCTCTTGTGCGCAGAGACTGTTGTTGGAAATTTGATTTCCCGATCTTTCTCTCCAATGAAAATCAAAGGATAACTTACAAAGATGGTTTTTCTTTTGTATATACTTACCCTTTTACTTTAGGTTTCAAGCCTCCCATCGACCCTGTCATTATAGAGTTTTGTCGATTTTTTAACGTGTGTTTGGGCTAAATCAGTCTTATCATCTGGAGGGCAGTAGCAAGCCTCAGATTGTAATGACCCGGTCGGTCGTTACGTAAAAACTGCATTATAACTGTTGTTAGTGGCTTAGTATATGTTGGTTATTCTATTATTAATGTGTTAGA
>ML276657.1:0-26414 GCA_005239495.1 Nicotiana undulata
TAACACAGATACCTAGAGAAGAAAATGCTGAAGTAGATGCATTAGCCAACCTCGCAGCAGTTACAGACGTAAAAAACAACATTATCATCGTACACCTCTTCCATTCGACAGTCGATCACAGCAAGAATGAGGTATCTTTCAATAATCTAACTTGGGATTGGAGAAACGAAATTCTTAACTTTTTGCAGAACGGTATCGTACCTGAAGACAAAAAGGCAGCTCAAGCTCTCCGCCGCAAAGCAGCGAGATACTGTTTAGTTCACAACACCTTGTATCGCAAAATGTTTGGACGACCCCTAGCTAAGTGCCTCGGACCTAACCAGACGGAGTTCGTGAGAAAAGAAGTCCATGAGGGCCACTGTGGGAATCACGCAGGTGCAAGATCTTTGGTAAAAACCTTAATCATAGCAGGATATTACTGGCCCAAAATGGAAGAAGACGCGGAAAAGTTCATATCAAAATGCGATAAATGTCAGCGGTTCGCTAATAAAACGCATCAGCCAGCCGAATTGTTACATTCTATTATATCACCATGCCCTTCATGAAATGGGGAATGGACATAGTAGGACCTCTTCTCCTAGCTAAAGGCCAGGTATGGTTCCTACTTGTAGTTACTGCTTATTTCACAAAATGGGTAGAAGCAGAAGCATTCAAACAAGTGCGGGAAAAGGAGGTTAAGAGTTTCTTATGGAGAAATATAATATGCCGGTTTGGAATTCCAAAGGAGATCGTGTGTGACAATGGCCCACAATTTATAGGCTCTCAAATCACAGAATTCTTCGACAGCTGGAAAATCAAACGGATTACATCAACACCATATCATCCCGTAGCTAATGGACAAGCAGAATCCACGAACAAAATCATCATCAATAATATAAAGAAACGGTTAGACAGATCCAAAGGCAATTGGCCCGATGAATTACCAGCGGTACTATGGGCATACAGGACTACATAAAAAACAACTACGGGAGAAAGTCCTTTCGCACTTGTTTATGGCTCTGAAGCATTAATACCTGTGGAAATTGGCGAACCAAGTCTTAGAGTAACGACAGCTACGGAACAAACGAATGATGTCGAACTCCAAACCAATCTAGACCTACTCGAATCACGAAGAGATGCGGCCTTAATACGGATGGCAGCTCAAAAGCAAATCATAGAACGATACTACAACCGCAAAGCTCACCTCAGGTATTTCAAAATTGGGGACTTTGTACTTAAAAAGGTCTTCCAGTCAACAAAAAAAGTAGGAACTGGAAAACTAAATCCAAATTGGGAAGGTCCCTATAAGGTCCGAGGCATAGCAGGAAAAGGTGCGTACGAGTTGGAAGCCATGGACGGCAGGATCTTACCAACAAGTTGGAATGACATCCACCTGAAGAAATACTATTTCTGAGGAAAAGAAGTACCCCCGGTCAGGTACCCCATGTTAGATTTTATCTTTGAATATTTAAAATTTTACTAACTTTTTTAGATGATAGGCAAAAAGCTAACCCATCACCAGATGATGACATTAGACCTGCAAAGACGCGAGGAAATAACATAATTCCCAGTCTAGGGTTACACTTTCTGATGGATATTTCAAAGGGTTAAGCAGTCATCATTTAAAAAAGGTATATACCTTCGAGTCCGGAATGTTTTCCTTTTTCAGGGAAAGGACCACAAGGAAGGAATAATCAAGTGCTCGAGATCTCATTCTTCAACGCTCAAACACTTGGGGGACTATATAATATGGAAGGCTAAAAAGAAGCAAAAACTACCAGAAGTCAGAATGCTCGAGCCTAAAAAACCATTCATCCAACAAGTCAAGTGACACGAGCAAAAGAACTGAAGACTCCGGCACGAGAATTGCGAAAGCCTACTCTAAAAACCCTCGAACCATGTTCAGGTTAGAAGGAAAAATATTATCTACGAAAGAAGAAATGTACATCTCTTATACAAAAAACTGTTACGTCTAAAACAGTTAGGGATAGAAGATCATCATCATTGTACTTGGCCAAAATTGTTGTGATTAAAACAGTTACAAAATCTTTGTACTCAAATAGAAAACTGTTATTCAAATAAAAACAGTTAGGGATGAAAGATCAAAACCCTTGTATATATTCTCAAAATTGTTACATCTAAAAACAGTTACGAATTACAATACATTTCTCTCATACTTACAACTGTTGCAAATAAAACAGTCATGGGAAAAAACCCAATACTTAAGAAAACTGTTACTATTGAAAAACAGTTACTTCCTTGTATTAACTCGAAAAAACTATTATCTACTAAAAACAATTATGAAATACAAGTGATTATTAAGTCTGTTAAAACAAAACAGTTGCAACATGAGTTCTAGATGACAAACGTAACACATGTAAAATATTGTGAAAGTTCAAAGCAAAAACCTCTGGCAAAAACATTCTTAAAACATGTGGAGAATTCCTATTACTCTATTGCATTTTCAATGAAGTTGAGACGTCTTCTTCATTAAAACATTAATTAAAAGGCACCTAATTCGCAAACAAAACCTTTCATAAACAAAGGCTAAAGCTTATACTACACCCATCGTAAAAGGGTTCAAAGTAAAACGCGCATCTTTATGCAAAGAACGCTAAGAGGTACGAGCAAAAACCTCAGCAAAAGCGATAGACTTGAGTAAAGAGTAAAGGCTCAAAATTCACAAAAGTCTCAAAAGAAAGCATTGTATTAATACAAAAGCGGATAAGAACTAAACTAAGTACTTAGCCGCTTAAAAATGTACATTTTTTAGATACCCCTAAGTTGTTAGTTGGGGACTTTAGAAATTTCAAACTTACTCCCGATGGAGCTGGGAGTAATTACACCAATCCAATAAAAAAGGGGGGGGGGGATGACTAAAAAGTCTTCATTCTTGAGGAGAAGGAGGAGAGCTGGTTTCTTCTTCTGGAGGATTGTCCACTGCTTCATCAACTGGAGAAAGATCAAGACCTTGATGAGTCTTATCTATGGCTTCTTTAGACTTTGCAATATCAGCATCAAGATCGAAGCCTACTTGACTCATCTCCATCAGTGTATCGTGGCGAGCATTCATATATGCCCAAATCACTTCAACAGTTGTTGACTCTTCAAGTTCATTATAGTCTCTTGACCATACCTGAAGTTCAGTCTTCAAGTTGTCATTTTCAGCCTCAGCAGAGTCAAGGGCAACCTTCAAAGGTGCGACTGACTCCTCCAGATTTTGGACCTTCATCAAGGCTCCACGGAGATCTTCTTGGGCTTGGGAAAGATTACATACGAGTTCTCCAGAATACTCTTCTTTTCGCCCCAACAGGTCCTTCAAGTATCAGATCTCTTCCGTGGATTTTGACAGTTGCTCAGCAAAAGAAGATTCAAGAGCATCTTTGTCTTTGTTGACTTGACTAAAAGAAGCCTTCTCCACTGCTAGCTCTCCTTTGACAGTCTTCAGTTGTTCCTTTAAGGTATCTCTCTCTTCTTTCAGAGCTTCCATCTCTATTCGAAGGCTTTCATATTGTGCTTTATTATCATCAAGCCCACGCAGCACTTGCAACTCTTTTTCATAGTTGGAGATTCTCTTCATAAGCTCCAGACCAATAAGGTGCGTCTGCAAAAACAACAAAAAAAATAAAAGTGTTAAACTGTTAATTAAAACAATATATGTACAAAAGATCTTGTAAAAAGTATATATCTTTAAGGAATTGTGCACCACCTCATTAGCCCAAGTAAGAGATGCATGGCTGTCAAGTTTGGCTCTTTCTTCAGGGCCAATTAAGGGATTGAGCCACATTTTCGGCTCACCGGTACTAATCTTTTTAAAGAGGCTACCACCAGCTGGAACCTCAATCATGACCCTTCTCATCTCCCTGCTGGAAGACCCTTATTCTATAATAGAATGCATGGAAGCAGAGACTGAAGGGACAACAGAGAGACAGAGGGACCGGGAGCCAAAAGAGTCGCGGATTCTTCAATAGAGATGGAAGAAAGAGAAACTGAAGAAATAATAGGAACCGAAGAAGAAACAACAACAGTAACTTGGGGAGCAGAAATAGCAGCAAAGTGCGGGTAGATGGTAGCCAAAGGAACATCATCAGGGTCCATTTCAAACCCTTCGTGAAATAGACGCTCAGTGGGATCTCGAGATGGAGACTGAGATTGATCACGAGAAGAAGAAGGCCTGATGGCCAACACGGAAGAAAGAGGCGCGGGAGTAGACTCGTCGTCTGAAATTACCCGCCTTCTTCTCACTCGGTGCACTAAAGCACCCTCTTCTTCACCCTCATCTTCCCCTCCAGAGAGGGAATCTTGGGCTTTCTTTTTTGAAGCACTGGTAAGAATACTCTGGGCATGAGACAAGGACATCCTCGGAAGTGATGAAGATGTCCCACGGGTAGAAAACCTTATCAGAAAAAGGAAAAGAGTTAATAAAAAACTCAAGCAAGGAAAGGAGTGAGAAAAACTCTACTTACCATGGGTCTTGACAATCCACTTACACTTTGCCGAAAAGTACTTCCAGGATCTTTCCTCGGCAGGAGAAGCAATCAACATTCTTTCTACCCAACTGCGAATGTCAGAGACATTCTCGACAATATTCATAGTTGCTATAAATAAGAAGAAATCAGATACGGTGTTAGAAACACAAAATAAATTTTATATAAATAAAACAGGTGCGAATCAAAGTACTCACGTGCACGATTCCACTTCTCAGGGAATTTAAGATTACTTTGACCCACTAAAGCAGCAGTGTTAACAACCACGTACCTAAGATACCAACCTCTGTCTTTGTCATCGCCGGGGGTTACTAAAACCCTCTTACTCCGGGCGACCAGAGTAAAAACCCTTTGACGGAATAAAGCAGGAGAATATAAATGCATTAGATGATGAAATGTAAAAGGGACAGAAACCCTCGAAGCTAGAACTCTCAGACATGCAACAACACGCCATCTAAAGGACCAACTTGTCCTAAGCAAATATTAAAAAAAGCGACAAAATTCTATGATCACAGGGTCAACAGGAGGCAGGAATCCTAATGTGAAAGGGTAAGTATAGACGTAACAAAAACCCGTCTTGAAAGACGTAATCCTTTGAGTACTGCTTGGTACAAGAATGGGAACATTAGACTCCCAAGAACACTCCCTACGAATAATGGGAACGTGACCTACAGTAATGATGGTAGCATATTTCTCAATACTATCTAAAGAATGAGCCTGTTCGGCAATAAGAGAATTAACTTCTGGAAAGACTATCTCCGAAGGGATGATTTCATCAACTCTGGGTTCATGAAAATCATCCTTGTTCCTAGAAACAGAATGAGAAGATCTACCTCTCGGAGAAAACAACGACCTAGCAGAGGAAGGAGAAGAAGAACCTCTAATAGAGGTACGTCCTAGGCTCCTTAATCGTCCACCTCTTCGTCTCCTAGTCGGAGCAGAAGAAGAAGCCAAAACGTCAACATCAATAACCTTTTCAGGTTGACCTGAGGAAGACATATTTATAAAATCAAGAAAGAAATTCTTTCACAAAGAAAAGATTAAGTTATGGAAGTTTTTCGTGCTAAGATAGAAAAGAAGACGACTATTTATACCTAATGGCGACCGTCGAAACTTGGAAAGGTAATGATGGAAAGTCATAATTAAAGGTGTCACTTCGGGACTGATGCAGCCGCAAAAAGCCCTAAAAGGCGCCGGGTCATTTCAGAACCAATCAGAAACGAACACGTGGAAGAAGCATTAAATGAAAGTGATGTACGACGCATGCGCCCATAAAAGAATATAAGGTTTAGAGGTAAAGTGGCGGCAAAATATTCCCGCTATAAATGAATATCCACTTACCAAGTATTATACGCTCAATACATGGCAAGAGGGGGGACTATCTGTATTGGTAAAAAATATAGCCTCATACGTGTACAAATTTTGGATGACTCAGCCAACCAGGTGGACTAAATAAAACATCACACGTGGACACGGGATAAAAAGGTACGGTCAATACAAGGAATTAGTCACGGAAAGATCATCAAAGAAAAAGAGACACGGTCACAACGAATCCGGACGCAATAATGGGCCGATTCGAAGATCAGCAATCAATGTCTTGTACGTTATGTAACTCCTAAAATAACAGTTACTATTCATCATTGTAACGCCTCATAAATGTAATAATTAAGCATTAAATAGGCTATCATGACAGAAATACAAACGTTGTATTAGGAGAACATCCCTATAAAAGGGATAAAAAATGTAACAAACATGATCATCTGATTTTCTGGGATACTAAGCTATTTTACTCTTTATATTGCTCTCGAAATTATTGCTACTTTATTCTTTATTTTACTAATTCGATTATCAGTAACCCGAGTTTATCCTAAATTAAGCTTTAGTCAAAATATCTTATTTTTTGGTTAAACACTCGGGACCACAACCAAATATACCAACACATCCTAAATGATCATTCAAACTTATTTTCACCCTTGGAACACCCAAAATAACATAAAAAATAAAAAAATCACATCGGATTCAAGCCTAAGAACTTTGAAATTTCTGAATTCCACCAACGATGCTGAAACTACCCAAAACAACTCCGATTGACCTGAAATTTTGCAGACGTATCCAAAATGACATTACGGACCTGTTCCAACTTTCGAAATTCCATTCCGACCCCGATATCCTAATTTCCATTGCCGACCGGAAATCACCAAAAACTAACTTTCGCCAAGTCAAGCCTAATTCTACACCGGACATCACAAAAATATTCCGAATACACCCCTAAGTCCCAAATCACCTAACGAGGCTATCCGAGCCATAAAATCCGCATTCCGAGGTCGTTTACCAATAAGTCAACTCTCAGTTGACTTTTCCTACTTTAAGGCTGCTTTTTTAGAGACTAAGTGTCTAAATTCTCACTACAACCATTCTGATTCCGAGCCTACCAACTCTAACACATCATAAACAGTATAACCAACCTATGACAAGGCAATACCAGTAAATATAATGCAGATTCTACGTAACGACCGATCGGGTCGTTACATTCTCCCCCTCTTAAACAAGCGTTCGTCCTCGAACGGGTCTAGAAACATACCTGGAGTCCCAAACAAGTGAGGATATCTACTCTGTATATCCCGCTCGGTCTCCCAAGTAGCCTCCTCCACTGACTGACCTCTCCACTGTACATTCACTGAAGCTATATTCTTGGACCTCAACTTTCTGACTTGACGATCCAAAATTGCTACTGGCTCTACCTCATATGACATGTCACCCTCGAGCTGAACTGTGATGAAGTCTAACACATGAGACGGGTCACCAACATACTTTCGGAGCATCGACACATGAAATACCGGATGAACACTCGATAGACTGGGTGGGAAGGCAAGTCTATAAGCCACCTCTTTAATCTTCTGAAGCACCTCCAAAGGACCAATAAATCGAGGACTCAACTTTCCCCTCTTTACGAACCTCATAACACCCTTCATGAGTGATACCTTCAGCAGTTCCTTATCACCTTCCATAAAGGACATATCCCTGACCTTCCGGTCCGCATAACTCTTCTGCCTAGACTGCGCAGTGCGAAGTCGCTTCTGAATCAACTTCACCTTCTCCAAAGCATCCTGAATCAAATCTGTGCCTAATAGTCTAGCCTCACCGGGCTCGAACCAACCAACCGGAGATCTACACCTCCTATCATATAAAGCCTTGTACGGGGCCATCTGAATACTGGACTGGTAGCTGTTATTATATGCAAACTCCACAAGTGGCAGAAATTGATCCCATGAACCACAAAAATCAGTCACACAGGCACGCAACATGTCCTCCAAAATCTGAATAGTCCGCTCCGACTGCCCGTCGATCTGAGGATGAAATGCAGTGCTTAACTCTACCTGAGTACCCATACCTCTCTGTACGACCTACCAAAACTGAGATGTGAACTGAGTACGTCTGTCGAAAATGATAAAAACTGGAACTCCTTGCAACCGGACAATCTACTTGATGTAGATAGTAGCTAACCGCTCCGAAGTATAAGTAGTACTGACAGGAATGAAGTGTGCGGACTTGGTCAATCTATCCACATTGACCCAAATAGCATCAAAACCTTTCGAAGTCCGTGGAATCCCAACTACAAAGTCCATAGTGATCTGCTCCCACTTCCACTCCGGAATATCTAACCTCTGAAGTAATCCACCTGGTCTCTGGTACTTATACTTGACCTGCTGACAGTTGAGACACCGTGTTACATACTCAACAATATCTCTCTTCATCCGCCTCCACCAATACTGCTGTCTTAAGTCCTGATATATCTTCGAGGCACCCGGATGAATGGAATACCGCGAGCTGTGGGCCTCTGCTAATATAAACTCTCGAAGCCCATCCACATTGGGCACGCAAATACGGCCCTGCATTCTCATAAATCCGTTATCACGAATAGTAACATCTCTGGCATCACCTCGACGGACCCTATCCTGAAGTACTAACAAATGCGGATCATCATACTGCCGTGCTATAATCTGATTATAAGGAGAAAACCGGGAAGCCATGCTAGCTAAGACCCGCGGAGGGTCTGACAAATCCAATCTCACCAACTGACCCGCTAAAGCCTGAACATCAAGTGCTAAAGGTCGCTCTATTGCTGAAAGGTAAGCTAGACTCCCCAAACTCTCAGCTCTGTGACTCAAAGCATCGGCCACCACGTTGGCCTTCCCCGGATGATACAAAATAGTGAGGTCATAATCCTTGAGAAGCTCTAACCATCTTCTCTGACGCAAATTCAAGTTCTTCTGCCTCAGTAGATACTGCAAGCTACGATGGTCAAAGAAAATCTCACACTGTACTCCATACAAGTAATGGCGCCAAATCTTTAAGGCATGAACAATGGCAGCTAACTCAAGATCGTGCACTGGATAATTCTTCTCGTGCACCTTCAACTGTCTCGATGCGTAGGCAATCACCCTACCGTCCTTCATCAATACCGCTCCCAAACCAACTCTAGAAGCATCACAATAGAGTGTATAAGAACCCGAACCAGTAGGCAAAACCAATATCGGAGTTGTGGTCAATGATGACTTGAGCTTCTGAAAGCTCTCCTCACACTCATCGTACCATCTGAGTGGAGCACCCTTCTGGGTCAATCTGGTCAAAGGCAAAGCAATAGAAGAGAATCCTTCCACAAAGCGACGGTAATATCCCCGCCAAACCAAGGAAACTCCTTATCTCCGTAGCTGAGGACGGTCTAGGCTAACTCTGCACCGCCTCAATCTTCTTTGGATCAACCTGAATACCCTCACTAGACACCACGTGCCCCAAGAAAGCGAATGAACCAAGCCAAAACTCACACTTGGAGAACTTTGCATAAAGCTTCTCCTCCCTCAACCTCTGTAACACAACTCTTAAATGCTGAGGATGCTCCTCCTGGCTACGAAAATACACCAGGATGTCATCAATGAAAACAATGACAAAGGAATCAAGGTAAGGCTGAAACACACTGTTCATCAATTGCATGAACGCGACTGGGGCATTGGTCATCCCAAATGACATAACCAGAAACTCATATTGACCATATCTGGTCCTGAAAGCAGTCTTCAGAATGTCAGAATCCTGAATATTTAGTTGATGATACCCGGACCTCAAGTCAATCTTGGAGAACATTCTTTCTCCCTGAAGCTGGTCAAACAAGTCATCAATACGGGGAAAAGGATATCGGTTCTTCACCGTAACCTTATTCAGATGCCTATAATCAATACACATACGCATGGAGCCATCTTTCTTTTTCACAAACAACACCGGTGCACCCCAAGGTGACACACTAGGCCGAATGAACCTCTTGTCTAGGAGTTTCTGAAGTTGCTCTTTCAATTCTTCCAACTTCGCTGATGCCATACGATAAGGTGGAATAGAGATAGGCTGGGTGTCTTTCACCAGGTCAATACCAAAATCAATATCCCTGTCAGGTGGCATGCCTGGCAGGTCTGCAGGAAATACGTCTGGAAAATCACGGACCACAGGAACAAAATCAACAGAAGGAGTCTCACTACTAACATCCCTCACAAAAGCAAGATAAGACTCACACCCCTTCTCAATCATATGCTGAGCCTTCAAATAAGAAATCACTCTGCTAGGCACATGCTCTATAGACCCTCTCCACTCAACTCTCGGAACTCCGGGCATAGCTAGGGTCATAGTCTTAGCGTGGCAATCAAGAATAGCATGACATGGGGATAACCAATCCGTGCCTAGTATCACATCAAAATCAACCATACAGAGTAACATCAAGTCTACTCGGGTCTCCAGACCCCTAATAGATAGAAGACACGACCGATATACACGGTCCACAATAATAGTATCGGCCACCGGAGTCGAAACATGAACAGACGTAACTAAAGACTCACGGGGCATATTCATAAAGTGAGCAAAATAGGATGAGACATAAGAGTATGTGGCACTATGGTCAAATAAAGCCAAAGCATCACTGTGACAAATTGATATAGTACCTGTAATCACCACATCTGAGGCCAAAGCATCAGGCCTAGCCGAAAGTGCATAGATACGTGGCTGGCCTCCACATGCTCGACCTCCCCCTCTAGGGCGGCCTCTAGCTGCCTGACCACCACCCCTGACTGCCTGGGTAGGTGGTGAAGTGACTGGGGCTGATGTCGAGGGCTGAACCCTCTGCTGAGATAAACTTCCAGGACGACGGGGACACTGCCTCCACCCATGTCTTAACTCTCCACACTCAAAAAAACCACCTGGAGCTGGAGATGGGGACCGAAGAGAACCCATGCCACCATAATAACCACCAGATGAACTGTGCATAGAAGAACCCTGGAATGATGATGCTCTAGAGGAACCCTGAGCTGGAAGCGCACTAAAAGATGAATGTCCCTGATGAGAACTGCAGGGACCCTGCCTAGAAGATGCGCCACTGTAAGCTGGGCGAGCTGGCTGTGGAGGTCTTAATGGACGACCTATGATGTGTTGAAACTGCCCTCTAGAAGGGGCACTACTGAAGCTACCTGATCCCCGAGGCCTCTTGGCTTCCCTCTCCTTATGCTCCTGCTTGTGAACCGACTCAATATCCCGAGCAATATCAACTACCTGCTCAAATGTAGCTCCAAACGCTCTCTCTATAGTCATCAAGATCCGAAGCTGATACGTGAGACCATCTACAAACCTCCTGATACTCTCCCTATCAGTAGGGAATAACTCAGAATCATGTCGAGCCAACTCAGAATACCGATATATCGTACCGTGTAACTGACAACTCTCCCTGGCGCAGCTGCTCAAACTGCCTGTGTTGCTTCTCTCTATGGAAATGAGGAATATACTTCTGCAAACAATTCGTGGAGAACTGCTGCCAGGTGAGTGGTGCTGAACCAACCGGCCTACGCCTCTCAAATTCCTCCCACCAAGTGAAAGAAGCACCAACAAACTGAAATGTAGCAAATGAGACCCCACTGGTCTCCAAAATACCGTAGTACGTAGTATCCTCTGGCATTTATCCAGAAAACCTTGGGCATCCTCACCCTCTGTGTTGCTGAAAGTCGGAGGCTGAAGTCTACCGAACCTTTCCAGCCTACGCTGCTCATCCTCGGGCATAGCTGGGACTACATAGTCCTGAACTGGGGCAACCGGCTGGGCTGGGACTACCCCCGATGCTTGAATACCCTGTACAACCTTCTCAGGTGTCCGGGCAGCTGGAATCTGAATGCCTCCCCTGGCCTGAGCTGTAGTGGCAGTCGTAGACATAGAAACTGCCTGAGCCAAACTGGTACACACCGTCACATATCTGAGCCAGGGTCTCCTGAAGACCCGGAATAACAATAGGCACTACCGGTGCCTGATCCTGTCCCGCTGGAGCACCCTCGGCGGGAACCTGATCCTGAATGATAGGGGGATCCTGTGGTACTGTTCCGGTTGCTGCGCGACCTGGTCCCCTAACTGCACCATGGCCTCGACCCCTTGTGGGTCTGGCTGGTGTCTGGTCACCCTGATCGGTAGTGCGTGTCCTCACTATCTGTGAGATAATGAAACAATATGAGTTCAAATTTCAAGAACCAATAGATTGGCACGAAAGAGTTCAAGAAAATGAGATTTTTCCTAAGAGTTTTGCAGCCTATCGAAGATAAGTACAAACGTCTCCATACCGATCCGTAAGCCTCTACAGAACCTTCTCATGACCGTTGAGTCCTATGTAACCTAGAGCTCTGATACCACTTGTTACGACCTCAAAACCTAACAGGTCGTGATGGCGCCTATCGTAGAACTAGGCTAGCCAACCATCACATAATTACACATTTGTTTTAATATATATTCTCAAAATCATCAATAATCAGCAAATAGAGTATAAAATAATTTCCTTAAGTCTGTACGCCGCAATAATATAATCTACTGTCTTAACAAAAACCCCAAGACTGGAGTCAACTGATCACAAGCATCTAAGAAATAAACTAACTCTACTAGTGTCATAATAATTTCTATGAATCAAATACTAAGAACTATATGAAGAAGGGAAGTGGAGAAGCTGCGGATGCTAGACAGCTACCTCGAAATCCCAAAACGATGATGACAACGAGCTCAGACGACTACTGCTCCGAACTAGTACCTGGATTTGCACACAGAGGTACAGGGAGTAATGATGAGTGCGCCAACTCAGTAGTAATGAAAATGAATCATAGTATGAAGTATATGAAACACACAACACAAAACACCAATCCACAAAAGAGTAAAACATCCAGTCTCAATACAATATACATAAGTTCGAAAACCAATTTCCAGAAAATCCTTTGAAACAAGTATATTTTCAATATATCTCAGTAAAACTCTCAGTAATATCAGTTTGAAAAATGAAATGAATCATAGTCAAAACTCAGTAAAATATCATCATAAACTGCCCCTCGGGCCATAATCATCACTCGTAACAATTTTCCTCAGCACCTCACCATCATTCAGTATCAGCCCCGCGGGCAACCTCACTGTCACTCATGCCTCCCAATCACTCATCACTCGGCACTCGCACTCAGTAGGTACCTGTGATTGAGGTATACAGTTCTTCTCACACTTCTAGAGGGCAGTACAACGTGAGTTGGGCACGCGGGTTGAGTTGGGCACAACATTTCATCCTCATACGGATGGATAGTCCGAGCGCACTATCCAGATCTTGGAGGATATTCCCTTGCATGTGTCATAGATTTCGGAGGATAGTGGGATTCATTCTTTCCCCTTGTAGATTTCGCCTACAACAACAATTATCAGCCGAGCATTCAGATGGCTCCCTATGAGGCATTATACTGTAGGCGGTGCCGGTCGCCAGTTGGGTGGGTTGGGCCGGGGGAAGCTCATTTATTGGGTATAGATCTAGTACAGGATGCCTTGGATAAGATCAAGACTATACAAGATCGACTTCGCACTGTAGACATGTAATTTTTGACCGTCCCCGAGATTTTACACATTTTAGCGTATAAGTATTTAGTTTAGGCCTAATATTGCTATTTTAACTAGTTTTGATTCTTTTACTTTTTTTAAGCACAAAAATTAAAAATACAAAAATAGTTTAATTTTTTCTATTTAATTCAAGTATTAGGTATTTTTAGAACAATATTATTTTTAACCCATTTTATATAGTATAATCTTTGAAAATACAAAAAAAAATAGTTTCATGTCATAATATAGTATTCCAATTAATTAGGATTAATTTTACATTTTTATGGTGTTATTTTAAAAAAAAGAAACTAATATTTTTAGCAAATTTCAAGAGTTGTAGAATTAAAAGGACAAATTTATAACCCACTTCCTAAAAGCCCAACCTTCTTAGCCCAATACCCTTAGACCCATTAGATTTTTGAACCCTAAAAAACCTACTATTAAAAAGCTCTAACGGAGACCTTCTCTTCTTCTGAGGGAAACCTTCAGAAGACCCATCAGTCACACTCCATCTCCCTCCTCCTCACAACCGCCGTCGGTTAGGCACCCTCCACCGGCAAACCAGCGGCCTTACCCCCTTTCCCCCGTCGTCACACCTCCCTCACCCATCTCCCTCACGTCAAACTCTCCTCCTCCCGTCGCTTGAAGTAACAGCAGATCCGGCGACATACCCAAAAAACACCTCAGCCGCCGCCGGAAATCCCCACCCCAGCACCTCCGTCGCCTATCTCCTCTACACACCACCAGCCGCAACCCTAACTCCTCACTATCGTCGCTTCCAACCCTAAGAAGAACAACCGCCTACCATCACATCTCATCCGCTTCTTCTGTTGTCTGCCATCTCCATACAAGAAAACTATCAAACCCCCCATCTTCCTAAAAGTCGACGGTCCTCTCTGATTTTCCGATCTCCCTAACTTGAGCAAAAACAGAGAAAGCAGCGACTGCTGGTGCGAAACACTGTCGATTATATACTCCAAATAAGTCAACGTTTTCAGTTGTTTCGAAAGCTATCTGTATAGACAAGTCGATACTCAGTCGAGGTTCTACTCGCGATTGCTGTTGCGGTTCGAGTTTATTGTTGTTTTCCAATACGAACAACCGATAATTGTAGCAGGAGGTTCTTTATTAACTACCATTTCTGTTTTAGGTTCATTTCTCTCTTCCTCTTTAATATTTGATTTATGTGTGATTGAAATATGGTACTTGCCTCTTTTCCTAGATTAATTGATTTTTGTTTCATTTTTGTGTTTTGTTAGTGTGTGTTTTATCTTCCATAGTTTGAGACATCAAGGTGTCTCTCTTGAAATCTTACTTAGTCATCTACCTGTTAGTGTTGTATTTATTCACTAAGTTTCTCCCTAAGGGGTTAATTTCATGGGTGTTGTATTCAGCTTGTCATTGAACACAAATTGGTTAAAACTCACTCATTGATTGCTTTATGAGGTTAATAAGAGCATAACACTGTTTGGAATTTTAATAGGTTTACTATGGGGCTTCCATTTATATTTTCTACAGTATAGTAATTTAAGTTTGAATATGTGGTGAGGTCATTTTAATCTGGATGAAGGAAACTAGAGCAAATGAAAGATATTTAGTATATGAAGATTGACATAAATATTTTTTTTGTGGGGTTAAACTTGATCTTGAAATAGATGGTTAGTATCATGTTTTAACTTGCTCGTTTATTCATTCCATTTCAATATTTCCTTTTCTTTCTCAACGACTTTTGGATGCTACAATGGTGTCAGATTGTTATTTTGTCTATTTTGGCTATATTATGGATGATGGATATCGTATAATGGGGGATATCGTATAATGGGAAATGGAATCGAACAGGAAAATTAAATAGGACCTTAAATATTTTATTACTTTCATTTTATATACTATCCGTTAGTAGCATGTTTAGGCCGACCACACCCGGTAGATAATCTTTAGGATTTTCGACGTTCACGTTACATAAATATGGGTTCAGGAATTAAGACCTAAGTACGCGTTCGCGCGGCTTTGAAGTTCTTCTTAAGTACTTAAGTGTAACAAATTGTGTACACGTACGTGTGACATGATTTAAGCGCCGATTTTCAAAATAAAACCAAGGTACGCATTCGTGCGACTTTGGAATGTTTCTTAAGTAATTAAGAATAACAAATTGTGTACATGTACACGTGACATGATTTAAGCGCCGATGTTTCATAATAAAACCAAGTTACGCGTTCGCGCGACTTTGGCTACTTTTTTCTTAAATAATTTGAGCGCGAGAAATTGTGTACATGTACGCGTGACATGATTTTTAGCGAACTAAATAAAATGAGTACGCGTACGCGTGACTCGTCTCATGATAATTTCTTAGAAGCAGTAAAAAGGTAAACATATACATAGGCCCTAAAAATGAGTAATTAAACAATTAAGCCAGGTATGATTAAAAGCGACCACGCTAGAACCACGGAACTCGGGAATGCCTAACACCTTCTCCCGGATAAACAGAATTTCTTACCCGGTCTTCTGATTTTGCAAACTTTTAATACAGAGTCAAAACTTCCTCGATTTGGGATTTAAAACAAACCGGTGACTCAGGACACCATAAATTATCCCAAGTGGCGACTCTGAAAAAAATAAATTATCCCATTTCGATTATGTCACTTTAGTTGGAAAATCTCCCTTACCCCACCCTTTCGAAAAAAAGGAGGTGTGACAGCTCTGGCGACTCTATTGAGGATAAGAACCCAGAATCTCTGGTTCAGGGTTCAAGAATTCGTGCTTTTTATTGTGATTTTACTTGGCTTTTCTGATTGTTGATATTACTGTATTTTGTGGGCCTAATGTGCGAATTGCCACTCATTTACCGCTTAAATATTATTTGTTCTGTATTTAAATTGCCTTCTTACGCCTCCCCTCTGAGTCTTCTAAAAAATGGTGCACACGTTCGCGTGGGCCGCTTTTCTGTTAGAGGTCGTACCAAATAAGAACGAGGATTGATCACCAACAAGGCCGAGTAGACTTTCGTGCGCCCGGTACGTTGCCCCCGCCTCGACTCAAGTTGTCTGCTTGGGTAGCTATGTCTTGGACACAAACCCAGGTTTAAACCTAGAATAACAAAACCTCATGCCGGATCCGTAGTAGGAACGCTTATTTTCATCACGTGCATTTGACTTAGGGGACTCAACATAGTGGTTGGGTCCGTCTAGGACAGGTGCACCCAAATAAAAAAGACCATCTTGATGCATTTTATGTGCTATATGTTGCATTCTTCAAGGGTAAAATGGGTCATTTGAAGGACCAATGATGGTTGAGGGTAAGGGTGTTCATAAAAACCTGAAAATCCGAACCAAACCGAAAACCAAACCAAACCGACCAAAAAAACCGATACTTCTTGGTTTGGTTTGGTTTTGGTTTTGAATTTTAAAAACTGATCAAATTTGGTTTGGTTTTGGTTTTAATCAAAAAATAACCGAACCAAACCGACTATAGTAGTAGCTATTTCAAATTTATTATTACACCTATATATATGTATATTTTTATAAAAAGTTTCAAAAATTTTATGGTGAATGTTAATCGTTTGCACTTTTAGTACAATTCTTTACCTTTATATTTCTAGTTTGATTGGTAGTTTTCTTTTGTTAAGTGTAAAAATCCATTTCATGTTGAAAAAATATTTTTAATCGAGTGCTTAAATTATTCATCACAATTTGATTCAATTATCATCAATATATTTTAGATTTCTCAAAGGGCAATTGATTTGATAGTGTCACGTTGAAGTTGTAGTCGCCGGAATTTGTGTTTGGTAGTATATGTCTAATATTTAAGAAAAAACCGACAAATAACCGAACAAACTGAAAAACTGACATAAACCGAATCGAGAAAAACCGACTTAATTGGTTTGGTTTGGTTCTAATATTTGAAAAACCGACTTACTTGGTTTGGTTTCTTTTTAGGGAAAAACCGATCCAAACCGAACCATGAACACCCCTAGTTGAGGGTAAATGAGAAAGAAAAGAGGGTTAAGTGTGAAAAGGAATCAAGTAGGGACCAATTATATTTTTCTTTCACAAATTTATTTATTTCCTTATTTTTCAAAAAAAAGACCAAAAAAAATGAAAATAAAAGTCCAAAAAGATTTTGCACTTTCCCATTATTTTCCAAAAAAAAAATAAAAAAATAAGAAGAAAAAAGAAAATCCAAAAAGACTTTACATGTTTCATCATTTTTCAAAAAAAAAAAGGAAAGAAGACAAAAAATATGTTATTTTTTCAAATCCGTGTTTTTTTATTCCCTCGCGTATCCAATCTTCCCGAATTACGCATACTTGATTCTCGTCTTTCGGGGCGGGATACATAGGTAGTCCACATAGAGTCCGGTCTTCCCAGTGAGTCTTAAGTTCTTGGCTTCGAGGGTCGTAAGCTAATTTTGCATGTCTAGCCACTTTTGGCCACATAGGCCATTCTTGCAAAATGAGGTCATTTTCGCGAAAGTGGTACATTGAACCGTGTCCTAGAATCCTGTGTTCGGAACTAAGTGTCCTACTACCTTAAGGTCCGCCCTTTTTGAGTTTGCACCTTTAGCCACTTTTGGCCACATCGGTCATTTTTTCAAAATGGGTCACTTTTGCAAAGTACTTTCTAAGTCCATGATTATTGGGAGTTTGAAGTAATATAAGCTTTAGTGAGGTATTTTCATGCCTTTGAGGTCACCTTTGTTGATTTTGCTCCAATAGCCACCCTTGGCCACGTATGTCATTTTGCAAAAATAGCTCAATCATGTCTTGCATGTGTCCAATAGGAGGTGTTGTGGTGTCGCATTGTGTCTCGAGTCACTAAATCTATTTGGTCTTATTTTTCTCATACAGGTGTGGATTTACTTACCAGAGCATGACAAATACCCCCAGGACCATTCCAGTCAAGACCGTTGCATGCATGAGTTGCTTGAGGAACTTTTATATTTTGAGTCTGTCATTCATGTTGTCTTTTAATTTTAGTCTTGTACAGTAGGATGGAGTTTGTCAGTCTAGATAAGATTTTCGAGTCTTTTGTTATAGTATTACCTGTTTTGTATTTGAAAAATCAAAAATTTGTAAATGGAAAATCCAAAATAGATTTTGTTTTTTAGTTTATTTTGTTCATTATTTTTTCAGAACTACGCTTGATCTGATTCGTGTGGAACATGATACGTAGGAAACCTACATAGGGTTCGATCATGTCATTATAAAATAATGATGAAAAATAAAAGAGATAATGAAGATGTGGGAGGTGAAAAATGAGAGCAAATTGTAGGATGCAAGAAAATAGCGATAATCATAAAGAAAAGTGAGGAAAGAAATGAGCAAATCAAGGAGTCCAGGAGAGGAAATAATGAAGAAAAGGGCAAGGAAAGCAAAATTGGGATGATGCCATATGACCTTGTGACCCTCGAAGTCATTCTAGAACCATTAATTGTTGCTAGGTGCATGGCACGCAATGTGACATTTCTATATGATAAATTCCCTAACGCTAACATATTGGATTTGCCGTGCTCCTCTTTGGTACTTTTATTGTTATCATAACAGGAGGTGGTTAGTTTGTGGTATTCCAGCGAGTTATCCGTACAACACAATGTCAAAGAGCAAGGTAGCCATGGCTAGCAAAGATTTGGACACGGGTGTTGTTGGTCCGTCTAAGGAGATTGTTGAATCAGAATCTGAGTTGAAAGAAGAGGTCTTGAGGTTGAAAGGACAGATGAACGAAATATACCAAGCCTAGATTAGTGGGTGTCCTCCGCCATTATTTCCCACTAACTACTCTGAAAGCCTTGCCACCATTCCTCCATTGTCACAAATCCAGATTTCTACTACTGCTGTTATCTCCCCACAACCTTTTCACACTCCACCCCCAAAACCATCTCATATCCCGCCCCTTTGACAACTCATGTTTTAGTAGCTCCTCCACCATCTATTCTTCCTCGATCCTCTAGCGAGACTGTGTTCAAAGTCCCTAATACCCTACACTATGCTCCAGAACCAATTTTCAAGGTCTCGGATCCATACTCTTACGCTCCTCATTTTGAGCTTCCCGGTGAAACTGAAAAGCCTACCAAGACATTGGGGCATGATGAGATATCCAGAAAGCTGAAAGATATCCGTCTGTCTGTGAGGTTTAAAATGCCAAAGTTTAACTTATATGATGGGCGGGGAAATCCAGTATCCCATCTGAAGGGTTATTGCAGTGAAATGAAAAGTGTTGGCGGGAAAGATGAATTGTTGATGGTATATTTCAGTGAGAGTTCGAGTGGAGAAGCCTTGGAGTGGTATACTCGTGAGGATGTCAGTAAGTGGAATACATGGGATGAGATGGCTCAAGATTTTGTTCGGCACTATCAATACAATGTAGGCATAACCCCAAACTGCTCCTCCTTATCTGAGATAGAAAAGAAACCCGAGGGAAGTTTTGGGGAGTTTTGGCTCAGATGGAACGAACAAGTTGCTCAGGTCAGGTCCTCTGATTGATAGAAAAGATGTTGTTGAGCCCCGCCAACGGTAGGATCCAGTGTGCATTCCTTCTAAACGCTTTCAGCCTCAATATCGACCCCATGGACGTCCTCGTACTCCATCTAATCCTCCTCAATGCTATTTCTCTCCACAAAATCCCCAAAGTCATACCTTACCTTCCCGGTACTCTATCCACAATGAACCGCCATATGCTCCACATCCAAAGGACCCGCAATGGCCTGCACCACCTCCACAACTGTCTTCCCTGCCTCCTCAAGCATGTCAACCACCTACCCGAGAGAGGTTCCAACCCATGCCCGAGTACAAAATGAGAAGGAAGCAGCAAAGAGAAAAGTCTTTCACTCCTATTGGAGAATCATATGCCAGTCTATTCCAAAGGCTGAGGCAATTGGACATGTTGAAGACAATTTAGATAAAAATGCCAAACCCCGTTCCAAAGAATTTTGATTTTTCTCAAAGGTGCGCATATTGCTCTAGTGCCCCGGGGCACAACATAGAAAAATGTTGGCATCTAAAATGAGCAGTCCAGAAGCTTATTGATGCATGTGACATTACCGTGCAAAATCCAGATGCAACGGATACTAGCCAAAGTCCATAGCCTGTTCATAATGAGACGCATATGTTGGGAATGATTTTTATTGATAAAGAAAATGAGAACTCTTCTGACTCCCTTGGAGGGACACTTACCGCAAAGTTTTCAGCACTATCAGTCTCGGTTACAGAGGTTGATCTTAAGAACGAATTGGCAAAAGGGACCCAAAAGCTATTAGCTAAGGTCAACGTGATGGAGACTTCTGGAGGTTCTGGTAATATTGATGTGGAAATCAATGGCTGAGATGTCGAGCTTGGTGATTGGAAAGACACTCCTTTCTTGTCTAGCCAAGAAGGAGTTTTGGTGGTTTATTTTGTTGTCATTTCTGTCGTCCGAGTTATTTCAGGGTTGTAATATGGATATGGTCTTGTGGCTCAAACCCTTCTTCTTCTTATTTTTCCTAGTTTGTTTTTCTGTAGTAACTCGTCTAGTGTTATCTAGGATTGTTCCAGGGTTGTAACCCATGTCTGTTTTGCTTGTTTTGTTCAAACCCTTTTCACCATCTGTCTAATGCAATCTTCGATTTTCCTGTAGTTCTAGTCAGTTTTTATTTAGGTTACTTTTTATTTTATAGTTCATTTCATGCTGACTCTAGTGACATGACATGCATGCATAATTCTCAGCCTGGTCTTGAAACAAGTAAAGATTCACGCATTTTAAGATAACCTGAAGCTGGAATTGAGTGAAACTGAGGCGGTTAGTCCAGAAAATTAAGAGGTTGATAAGAGCATACAACACAGAAATGTCTCTCAAGCAGTTTGAGGTAGATCAGTCAGTGTTGAAATGTTTCCACATCAAGATAAGGTTGAGTCAAGTCTGCTTCGAATTGGCGAGGTCATTCATTGGGATAAAGGTATTGCTTATTGGCACTTTATGTTTGTATTGATGCCATCAAGAGACATTGTGCATGGTTCTTCAGTTTATTTTCAATTGCATTGTTTGTACTTGACACTTTTAAAGTTTGGTATGACGAATGCATTTTATTCTGCTACCCCAAACACTTTCATCTTTTGCTACCTCTTTGAGCCTTAATTTGTTCTTTCATACCCCTCTTTTGGAATCCAAAATAGAGTTGGAAACATTAAACAAAATAGAAAAAAAAAAGAGAAAAAGAAAGAAAAATGAAAAAAAAAACAAATTGTATGTTTGAACTACGTTCAACCTGATTCTTGTCACCACAATATACGTAGGCAGCCTTATGGTTCGGTCCCATCAAAACAAAAATCCAAAAAAAATCGAAAATAAAAAAATCCCCCAGACTCCAAGAAACTGGGACAGAAGTTTTAATTTTGGCCAAAGGATCTGATTCCAATAGTTGTAAATTTTAACCCTTTAATTATTTTGAGCCTTCATACCATAATTTTTTTTATTTCCAATCCTGTCCAAAAGCCTACATTACTGTCAAAAGAAAGACCTTCCGACCAATCTTTGAGGATGCCAAAGCAAGTGTGGTGAAAGTATGATTTTCTTGAATAATGGGTAATACCTTGATCTCATCACAAAGAGAGTAAATAATAAAATGAGAGAGTCTAATTGGTGAAAACCCTTAGGGGAACCATAAGGCGACGGTGAGTTGAGAGAAAGAGTAAAATGAGAGAGGCTTGATGGTAAAAACCCTTTGGGCACTACAAGTCGAATAAGGATCGTGAACCAGATAGGATGATCGGAGTGTTGAAGATCTTTCACGACATAGAGTTATAACAAGAGTTCATTCCTAGGAGACGCATGATCGTGACGCACTTCCTAGTTTGGGGTCATTTAAGTTCATTCCTAGGAGACGCATGATCGGCACCCACCTACACTACTAAATAGTAGCAAGATGAGGGTCAATGCAGCTTTTACCCGAACGGGTCGGGATCGAATCCACAGGGAGTTACGATTGTGGAAGTTGAGTTCCTAAGTGATATAGTAGTGTTTCGTGCTCTTAATTGCACTTTTCATACTTTGGTTTTATATTAGAACTGCGGTTTAGACTAATTGCAAATAGCTAATTAACTAACTAATGTCTTTTTGAGTGTTTTCTTAATAGATAAAGAGGACTAGGGCTATGACTTTCTCCTAGGTGAGTACTCAACGGGATTCCAATACCTAAGGCAAAGATGTAATAAAGGGGATTGTGATATAGCCAATGCACGGAATTACCCACTCTATAACTCTCGGTAGATTGAGTGGCTTTGACCTAATTGCCTCTCTCGAGACCAATTGGGTGTCAAAATCATACAAGCAATATAGGCTCAAGTAGGGTTTTACTATCTCTAGGTTTAACTCGTTAATTGGGACTATCAATCTCTTGAATACATCCCAATTTTTTGTTGGACTGATTTTCTAGACTCAGGTTCTCTTTCTCAAGAAGAACCCAAGTCAAATAAATACCAATTAGTGTTTGCAACCACTAATTTAACATGAAATCCATAAATCAACCCAAATACCAATTACCCATAAACATCTAAGTCTTAATTTAAAGGACCCATCAAACACCCACACTAGGGTTGAGCCACAACCCTAGCTAATGGGTTCGCTACTCATGATAAAAGAAGAAATCAGAGTAATAGATGAAGAATAACCCATATAATTGAATTGCAAACTAAAATTGAAAGATTTAATGTTAAAACACTTCTAAAATTACTCAAAATAGCGTAACAATGTCGTTCACGAGCTCCTGATAATATCAGAGTACCAAAGCTGACCTAAAAATAAGAAAAGAAACTATTTATGCTAGGCCGAGTTTTCTGGACAAAAATACCCCTGCGAGGTCACCGCGGACCACACAAAATGGAGTGCGGCCGCGTTGAGGCTCTTTGGCTTGGAAAACTGGGTCTCTGAACTTGGCCACCGTGGTCCGCATAAAATGCACCGCGGCCGCACAAAATGGAGTGTGGTCCGCATAAAATGGAGCGCGGTCCGCACTGCTTCAGCTTCCCAAATTTTCACTTCTCTAAATATCCGCAGTGCGGACCGCACAAAATGGAGTGCGGACCGCACAAAATGGAGTGCGGACCGCACTGGTCTGTTGAACTGAGCGTGTGCTTATTCTTGGTAATTGTGCATGTTTCACTCCTTTTTGAGCAGGTTTGGACTATTTGTCACCCTTTTTGACTAAACCCTGTAAAAAAGAACAACAAATAAGCCATTGGGACTATTTTGTATACAATTTTAACCAAAACTTAAGGAAGAAAGAGTGTAAAATAAGGTATAATCCCTAGTTATCAACTCCCTCAAACTTAATCTTTTGCTTGTACTCAAGCAAACAAAATAAGCCCCACCCCTTTTAGAGTAAGTCCAAGAAAATTCAGTTGTCCTAAGCTTACCTTTTCCAGCATCAATTGGGACTAACAATTGCCCTCACTACCAATGAATCATTAACAACATTTGACCTTTTAACACAATGGATTTCAGTGCAACACAAGAGCATCAAGGGTTGACTCGACTCATCAAAGAAACTCTTACAACTACTTTGGTCATTGTGGAATCCAGACTCATACTCCTCAACTCACCCTAAGCAAACCTCACTTTTTAGACCGTAGCACTTAGAACGAGGTCAATGGAAGCACACTCATCTCGCTCAAGTAAAGGTCTCAAGTCCGGCTCTAAGTACCATAGGCTTGCCCCTTATGTGAGTCGCCACTAATGTAAGCTTCATTCAACTCAAGATAATATAGCACTTTTGTAGAGAAATGGTGAAGGCTTTTGGTTCAAGGTAGGAAAATTTGGTCTAGGTGGGTTCCATCTTCGCTTAAGCACTTCATTTGTTTTCACTTTTGCGCACATTCTCTTGACCTTTTGAGTCATTAAGCTCCTTCTGAGGGGTTAGAGAGACATACTGGCACTCCCTCTTGTTCATTTCAACATTTTTCTCCTTTATAAGCATTCCACACCTTTAATATCTTTTCTTTCATTGATTCCCTTTATTTCTTCTAAATTGTTCATTCTTTTTGACTTTTTATTTTTATTTTTTCTTTCTTTTCCATTGCCCTTTCCTTTTCTTCACTTTTGTACCTTTTTTTTCATTTTGTTGCATTCCTCGTCTCTGCCCCAAACTTACGCTTCTGCATTGTGCTAAGGAAAGAAAGGGTGCCAATAGAGGGTCAAAACGGGTAGAGGATTGTATCATGGTTTATGAAAGAAAAAAAAGGTCTAAGGCTCAAAAGGGTTGACTAGGGAAATTATCATTGGCAGGCTATGGAAATGTTCAAGTAATTGTTCGGATCAAGGAGAGCCTATAATCACGTCTCGAGTCAAACTACACTTAGGATTTCTCCTAGACAAACATTCAAGGCAAGTACTAGACCAATTGCACATGACTTGGACTTGCAATTCGAATTCTCACCACTCAAGCTATGAGATTTCTAAATAAACAAAGTCAGGGGCCCACAATGACCTTAGCTAAGATTTGAGAAACACAATGGCCCCGAAAAACCATTTCATGATTATCGGTCAACACAAGAGTCTCAAGATCACAACTTTCACCATCCTAAACACAACAATTTATTTTTGACCATAGGATCAAAGGCAAATGTGTTAGGCCCAAGTGAAGCTTTGTTTGAGGCACCATTGCTCACTATTTACACAAAAAAGCAAAGAGAAAAATAGATTCAAACCCTTAAGAAGGTTGTCACACCATCCATCCTCGGGAAGAGCCACCCGGTTCACACAAATTTCACATTTGGAAAGAACCGTGACATTAAGAAAATCAAAGGCTTATTGCATGCAAAGATTCAAAACAATAAGCTACGAAAATAAAATAAGAAGTTATGAAAAGGAAAAATGCGAAAAGCAAAATGCGAAAAGTAGAATGAATATATACAAGAGGGAATTTAATCGAAACAGGAGAATAAATATATACATTAGAAGGTAACTTTATATACAAACCAAATGTACGAAATACGAAAAGTACTAGAATTGTAAAGTTATATACATACCAAAAACAACAGAGAAGAAAGCATAATAAAAATAGTATCAAATATATGCAGTCATCCAAATCCAATTAGGGCTATCCCCTCAAATGAGAGCTAGCATTGTCCTCAATGCTAACTGACCAAAAATAGCACAAAAAGAAGGAGAAAGAGTAAAGAGAAACTCCCTATAGCCCCCCCCCCCTTCTGCATAGGATCCTGAGTATGGGTCCCGGGGTCTGTGGACTGCATGGGAGCCTGTGACTGGTCCCCAGAACCATGTGTCTCTATCGGGACCTGGATCTCCTCTTTAGCTTGGGCCTGTACTGGCAGTTGTGGCTGACTCGAGGTACCTCCCTTCTGTGAGCACGTGATTTTTGCCCCATATGAAATACTCCTACAAATTAAAGAAAATAGATTTTCCCAATTATTTGCACTTTTTAGGGATTTTGTGTTAATTGTTTGCATTTTTGTGCATGTTTACCTTTGTTAAAATCATGAAAAATATCGAAAATACCTTGGATTGCATTAAGTTTTATTTTCATATTTTTAGGATTAATTAGTAAATTAGTTGTTTTATTTAAAAATGAAAATCACAAAATCAGCTCACTTTTGCATTTTCGGCTTTTACTTTCAAATTAGTTTTCCTCTTTTAATCTAGAAGCAAGTAATTTTTGTAAATATTATAGTAGATAATTAGGCTTAATTGTGCAAATTAATTTAATTTAGGACTTTAATTTAGGTTTTCAATTAACTAAAGAAAAGAAAAAAGAAAAGGGAATTTGGTTTGGTCTTAGTTTAAATTGAGCCAAAAGTCAAGATTGGCCCAAAATACCCAAAAATACCACCCAACCCATCTTCACACCCATGACCCGCCGGACCTATCCATACCCAGAACCCGCGACCCAGACGCGCCCCATTTCTCTTTAAATCCTACCCTTCACCATACCTCATCCAACGGTTACCATTTAAGCTCACATAAATATATATATATATATATATATATATATATATAATATTAAAAAAAAACCTAACCTAACACCCCACTCCACACACCCCACCCCCCTCCCACAATC